>JAVTVJ010000395.1:1625000-1741287 GCA_034509425.1 Eopsaltria australis
TCTTTTTACAAACCGAAGGGGTCTGGCTTTATGATTTTTTAATTAGAGTGTAAATATTGCAGCCTCATAAACGGTTTGATTTATAGATGACAGCAAAGTTTGCACTTCGGGAAAGGACAAGGTAGGCTTCAGATATACAGTTTCAGTGCCCCTGTTGGCCTGTAACAGCCATCCTGGTATTTTGTCTTTGGTGAACTCATCCTACCAGCCTTACTGATAACACATGCATGTCTAATCTGGCAGGATGACTGAAATTCCTTTTTATGTTTCTAAGCATAAGTAGTACTCACATCCTGTACATTTTAACTGATGAAGAGAGGGAAAAATATTCGGAGGAATATTATTGTCAATCTTAGCCAACAAGGTGAGCTTAAAAGTTGATGTTCATCCTGAGGATTCCGGAGAAGTGGGGCTAGATGCATCACTGTAAATTTCAAAGGCATGAGAAAAATGGTGAATCAAGATTGACAAAGATTTGAGATATTGATGGATAATAGAAGGGTATTTCTGATATCCCTAACGCAAAATGTCATCAGGTTTTTGAGGATGAAGACTCCAAAGAGGGAAAGTCCCACCTTTCTCAGGAAATCAGTAGAACTTGACTTCCATGTGCAGTGCAAGTTAAGAAACTCATAAGCAGGGGGAGTGATTTAATTTCAACTATTTGAATCAGCATTATTTACCAATGGGGCATCTATAATTCTCAGTAGAAGTTGTTCATCAGAAGTTCGGAGTCCTCTCAAACACCAGGCTGTTTGGCCAACAACTCTGTCCTCGGAGCAGGGAAAGACTTTGCAAACACTGAACTTCTTTTCTCTATGAATCCTCCTTGCTCCATCCCCATAACTGACATTCTCCTCCAACTTGCTGTCAGCATGGGGATTATTCAAACTGAGGTTGCTCTCAGGAGCAGTAATTTACCAAGAGAGGCCTAATTCTTTGCATGGGGGCTTTTACAAATCCTCCTTCACTAGCATGACTTGCCTCTTTCCATCTTGCATGTCCTCTGGAAACTCTCCTTTCCAGCACTGCCAATATGATCTGTTTGTTGAGATTTTGGGGGTATGTGTTTTGGGATGGCTGTTGTGTTGCGAGGAATCGCTCCATCTACAGTTTCTTCACTGGGCGGTTTGGTGGCTCCTGTAGTCCTTACACAGCCTGCCTGCACCATTCCAGTGTCCCTGGGCTGTGGGCAGGGACTGGAAGAAGTGAGGATGTGGTGGGTTTGCCTCTCTCTGGGCATGCGGGAGCAGCATAACCTCACCTGAATGTTCATGGTGAGAGAGACGAAGAAAGCCAAAGCCGACTCTTTTCCCTAATACATACTTGATTTAGAATAGAATATGTCAGTTGGAAATATAGGACAGCTTTCTGTCCTCAAATACATTGCACAGTGTGCAGTGCTGGGATGGTCAGGACAGAGGAGACTGAATAAAACCTGCATTATGAATTCTCCTTTCCACCTCTTAGCAGAGCCTTTCTAGTCCCCACATTGGTCTTTTCTCTGCTTGAGCACCTGGGACCACCTCTCCTGTCTCAGACCAAACCCCTGGGAGAGGAGACAGCCAGCTGGTACAAGCCAAGAGCCCAGCTTCAGAATTGAATGCTTTCAGAAAACATTGGTCCTCTTTTCACCTTCTTTTCTCTGTAGCAAGAAGACTAGAAGCATAATTTTCTTTTAATGATATCTGAAATGTTCATGAACAGCGATGAAATCCAAAAACATGCCATAGTGTCAGATTCACCTCTCTCGCTGCTGGAGCTGTACTTGTTTTACTACAGGAAGTATTTTGTGGCTCTACAGTAGCAGCCTGGGTTTTGTTGCCAAAGGCCCAAATAGCCAGGTTTGGTGGGGTTTTTTTTCATCAAACTTGTTGAAAGGCCTTTCAGTGCAAACTTGATGTCAATGGCAATTACATATATGTTTACAGATTATGGCTCCAATCCCATCCTGGTAAATGTTTTTGCACATGGTTAAATCAGTGTGTGTAATTGCCTAGAGAATAAAATCAGAAGTGGTGAATGTAGGAAGATAACTTGAACTGAACTGCTTTCTTGTTCCTGTTAAATTTTGAACCTGTTCAACCCTTGTGGGTTCAAAACTTCACCTCAGTCTTGACCATTATTGAGCTTGGATTCTGTTTAGAAGAAACTGCAACTCCAAGTAAAACAAAGGGTCAGAAGACAATAAATCCAACAGAATACAAAAAGTGATAAATGAAGAAAGCAGAAAGACAGAAGTATGAAAAATAGCACATATTCGGTGAGTTCTTGATTTTATAATGTTGAAAGGTGTTTTGCTGCTGACTTCAGTGAGGCTGGGATTTCTTTTGTAACGCCTGATTCAAAACCCCTGGAATTCAACCAGAATGTTTCCACAGGTACTCCTGTGTCACTTATAATGAGCTTTCTTTTGTAGCTCTGATGCATGCTTTAGCTCCCAATAGCCCTTAGCTACAACATGTAGCAGCCCAGTCTTTTGGGGGTGGGGGGGCAGGGGGGGGAAGTGAAATTACAGGAGAGAATGGCTTTTCCTGACCCTGTTTCCCCAAAGAGGCTTCAGAGCCTTAAATGCATTTATCTCTGCAACCCAGTTTCTTTGTGACTCGATTTCTTTTGTGTTTATTTGGCTCCTCTATGATACAAATGAAGCTGGTGCCAAACATTTTATTACTAATTTCATGCGAAAAAGGACCAAGAATATTTCAGTGCATCTATGTGCCTACAGTCTTCAACAAGAATTTCTTGTGTCGTTAGTTCTGAATTTGAGGATTGAATCAGGGTCTTCTAAAGATGAAGCCCAGTTTACTTTGCAAGATGTTACATTTTCCCTGAGTTTCTGATAAGGAAGCAATTTGGCTCGGTGTCTTTATTTGCAAAATCCCAGACTTGTATCAGGAAAGTGCAAAAGGTATGTAGGGGCAAAGCTGCACCAGAGATATGTAAAGTGATTTAAATCTGGTGTCTGCATAGGATCAAGAGAGATTAGTAGGAAATACAGATTTGTCTGATAGTGTATCAAGCTCTTCAATGCCCTTTGGGTTGGATGTCAAGACTTATATTAATTATTAATATTTTGGTATTCTTGAGATCCTAGTACTTCTCAGAATAAATTGACAGAAATCCATCCATCATCAGCATGTAAAAGGATTTCCTTTTTTTTTTCCTTGCAGTAATGGAACTGAGCAGATTCCTGCTCCAATTCTACTGAGTTTATTTTGCTGGAAATTAACCACCTTCTTTTAAAAGTACTAACATTGATTGAAGAGCAAAAACTCGTAAAAATAATTAGAAATCAAAGTTTTAATACTTTTAAAGCATGAAGTGCTTAAAAAGCAAGATAATTTCTCTGAGTTCCTTGAGAAGTGTTTCTAGTCTATGAAAGAGCCCAGACTTAATGGGTTAAGTACTTGAAAACTGAAGGAAACACTCCAAACATTGCAGAAAGTCCGAGGTTTTAAAGACAGAGAAGTATTTGAAATGCTGCTTCCAAGTCAGGTCAGGGTTTTCCAGTTCAGAGATATTTCTTGTTGTCAGTAAACTAAAAATGGAAAGAAAAATCCAAACCCTGGAAGGAAGGGAAGTCGGAGAACCTGAGTAAGTGATGATTTATCTGATAACAAAAATCCTACTACCCTAATCATTCATGGTTTATTTCTTTGGCATGCAACAGTTAAGAAGAATCCACTGAGCACTAGTAATTCCACTATTGCGAAAGCCAAATCCTTCATTTAAACTTTTGAGACAATTTTTCCATTTACTTCCCTGCCACTCAAGCAAAGAGCAGAAATCATAAGCTCACTCATACCAGTTCACCTCATCAATTAGAAAAGAGACAGGAGTTGCTTCCAGATGAAAAAGGGATGCAGCAGAGGAAAAATATGCTGGAAAATCAAAATTGATTGCGTCTAATAACTTCTGGATAGTGTTCCAAGCTTAGGTTGGCCACATTGAGGCATCCCTAAACTTTGTAAAAGTTGAGATTTGGAGCTGTCTTCTAGAACAGAATCATCAGAGAATATTGCACTTAATTTAAGAAATTGATACAGAGAACAGAGCCAGCATTTTTCCTTATTTAAAATAATTAAATCATAAATTAATACACTTTAACCCAAATTTAAAAACCTAAAGCCCAACCCCAAATTTTAAGCTCATGCCTGCTGTAAGCACTGCCATTTGATACTGCACCACTCTTACAAATGGCAAGATTATGGTTGATGAGTCCTTTGTGTTGACACGTGAAAGTTAAATGCAGAACAGTGTTTACTCCGTGGTTTGGGGGTGGGATTATTTCTTTTAGCACCACCTTTGGCATCTGTAAAGTTATACAGTATTAAAATAAAACCTTAATGGTGAGAGTGAATTTGTAGTTTCCAAGCTCTCTGGTGGGAAAGTTGTTTGCATTTGATAAATAAACTCCCAAAGTAAGGTAATTGGAGAAAATTGTAATACAATCCTCAAACAAAATACATGTCTTACGCAGCAGAGAAAAATGTTGGTGTGATATGTTTCTTTAAGGAGAAAATTTTTCCCTACTCATATCAGGCTTGCAAAGATTTTGGATGGACAGTTTGTCAAACAGTTTTTCATGTTTGGAGTTGAAATAGGTGAGGCTGAGTCCTCCTACTGGGAAACAATTGCTTATGGGCAGGCAGAAGATGCGTTGAGATGGTGGTTTGAGACCCACATCTATGGAGGCAGCACGTGTTCGTGCTGGAACTGTCTTTGGAGGGAACCCAGTGTTGGAGAAGGGCATGTGAGCTGTCCTTTTCTTTGTTTCCACTGTGGAGGAGCTAGGGATGATGAGAATGAAAGGAATCTCTTCCTACAAAGAAACCCAAATTTTTATTGTTCCAAAGGGCAGTGTATCTTTGCCTTAACTTGGAACCATAGATCTGTAGCACATGTTTCACATCCCTCTTGACAGGATGTGAAACAAAAACTAGAAGGCACAATTGTGCTGAATATGATGCAGGATTTCTTACTTTTTGTTATCTCTTACTTTCATTTCTTCTGGGAGAGGATGGGCCAGAAGCCCATTAGATCAACCACTTGAATTTTTGTTCAACATTTATCCTGAAATTTAAGAGACAGATTTAAAACATTACTGGGAACTATTGCCATAAGTCATCTAGTTTAGGAGAAACCACTTTCATGTGGGTACAAAGTGAGTTAGAAAAATAACCACTCACACAAGCTACCAGTGGTTCATTGTGAACCTGGGAGGATGTACTAAGTTCTGTCTAGGACCCTTTCTACATTTTCAATAATGATCTGGATAATGAAGTGGATACTGAAACTATTAAATTTTCAGGTGACACCAAGCTGGGGGAGTCTGAGGCAGGTTCTTGAATGGGACTAGATTTCAAAATTGTCTTGATAAACAGGAGAAACAGCCTGGAGTAGGAGAGAGCATTTGGTGAGACCAGATGCCAAGCTCTGAGCATGTGTAGAAATGAATACTCTAACAAACACAACCCAGGAAGCACTTGTTTTACGAGAAGGGATCAAAGGTGAAGACAAACCTGCTTTTGGGGAAAAAGCAGCTACATCCAAGGCAGGGAAGATGGTGTGCCTACTGAGATGAGGAAGGGCAGTCATCATCTCCTTTGTGAAGCACTGGTGAGACTTTTTCTGTGGTGGTACACTTGCTTTTGGGTGTGATAAGGAGAAAAATGAGCCCAAGTGGGAGAGGTTGCAAAGGGAACAAGATAATTTCTTGGAGGTTTGCCAAATGTGGCATTTTGAGGACAGACTGAACTAGGGTTGTGTAGAGTAAAAAAGGCTAAGGGAGCATGATTACAAGCATCAAATCTATAAAGGGTGATTGCACAGAGAAAGGGAATAATTTATTCCTCCATGTCCCCTTGACACAGAATTCAAAATCATGGGACTAAACTATAGAAAATAAGGTTGTTAGATGATGGGGAGCATATTCTGACAATATGGACTTTATGGACTCAGGAGGTTGAGGAATTGCAGGCTGCAAGAATTTTTGCTGAATGTCTGGATAAAGCTGATCCCTCTTCAGAGCATTCCATTGACAGGATGAGTGTCATAAGGCCTTAAGTCAGAAGTTAAATAATGAAAAAGTCTATTCCTAGAGCATTTTTTTTCAGGAAAATACTGTGAAGAAAGTTTTCCAAAGAAACAACCCCATTTTCAGCCCTCTTAGAGGGACTGTTTATAGCTGTGCACATCCCCAGCTCAAAGCACTTTCAGGGGCACTATGGATACTTCTCCTTGCTCTTTGCAGGAATCTAGCATTGAAAACCAGCTACTTAGAACTAGAAACAAAGAAAACAAACCGAAATAGAATGTTTCCACAAGCCAGTGTTGTTCATACACTCTATAGTGAAAATTAAATGTAAAATCATGTCTTTTGAAGACTAAGAAATGACACAATAGAAGAATATAATAGAGTGTAAATAGAGGGTAAAGTGTAAACTAGCAGTGCAGTGCTAAATGAAAGACTAGCCTTCCTTCAAGGGTATTCCCTTCCAGGGTGAGATATACTGCTTTACCTTGAGATTCTGTTTTATTTCATGACATTTCATCTTTAAGTTTTGTTATAGCTTTATTTCACTGCATGCACTTTGGATTCATCTTGTGCTTTCTAAACGTGATGAGCAGAGAAAAGGCTATGGCACAAATTGAGAGAACTTGATCATATAATAAATGTGTGTGAGGTATATACATGCACAATGGGAAAGGCTGGGATTTTCCCATGCAGCCTAACTTCTGGCATTATAGACCTACAAGTGCCAGTGATGTGGAAAAAATATCAGGTGGTCTGATACCAAGATCAGTGGGACCCTACAACAATCAAGGGCAGCTTATTCCCTGCCTGATCTGTGAGCAGGCTCTCACACACAGTGGTTGCAGGGTTGCAGGCTTGGAGTCTGTTGCTCACAGAAGTCTCCATCAGCACTTTGGTATTTCTTTCTGAAGAGATCTCTTTTGCAGAGGTCATAAATGCCAGCTTGTCAGGTATTTCCCAGAATTGTCTGTCTCTCTGGGGTGCAGCAGACTGTGGTGTATAAAGCCACAGCACTAACATATCACTTACCTAGTTCTGCTAGACTTACCCTCTCCTTGAAGTATGCAAACTGTCTCTGTCTTGTGCAGCATTTGCATTATCTAAAGCTCACTATGTATGCTATGGTCCTTTTGCCTTTGCAAATGCTGTTTAAATATAGCATCCATAAATAAATGTTAAATAATTCATGAACATAATTTTGTAAATTATGCTAGGCCACACCTCTCTAGGGGCATATTTATGAACATGCGTCAGCCTGGAATCAATGCGTCTGCCAAGCGTCCTACCTCTGAGGCAGAATTCCCATATCTAGCCCAAAATGCTGCAAACGACTCTGATTCCACTTCACTAGTCATCCATCATACTGTCACTTTAATTCAGATGCTGCTACTTGTTTTAATAACATACATCTTACACAAAGAATATTGCTAACACAAGATTCTTGAGGTAGATTTTTACAACCTCATAAAATGGTATTAACCCTTTGATCCCTGATATTCTTTTCATACAGCGTTTTTTTATGCTTATCAATAACCTGTGTTCGTGGGGTCTATTCATGCTGGAGAATCTGACATCAATCACTGCAGTAAAAATATTATTCCTCCAGCATTACCCTAAAGAATTATGGAAAGAATAAAAGTGTTATTGCGGGAATTATTTAGCAAACAATAGATGGATAAAATGTATTATGGTAAGTGTTAAATTATATCACCACATTACAGAAAACTACCTGAGATAGCACAGAAGGTAGTTCAGTGCTTTTTCTAAGTAGTTCAAAGAGAACAATAGAAGAATCCCACAAAAGATTTTACTGTGAAACCCTGGAATGACACAGCAAATGATGTATTATCACATAAAATGATAGTTTACAGGGGAAAAAGAAAATTCTACTTTCCTATTTCTGAGTTGCACCTGGCGATATTTTGGGAGTGAGAGGAGGTGAATAATAGTAATTTACACTTAGCTGCTTAACACTCAAGTATTTAATGGACTTACTTGTTAGGTTTTTTGCATGTCTTTATAGAAATACCTTCCTTCTGTTGTAACAGAGCAACATGGAATATGCAATTTTAAAAAATATTTTGCTTCAATTGCAAATAAAGAACACTCCAAGTTATTTCTTTCTTCCTTCTTCCTGCTGTTTTTACTTTGAGGTCAGAACCAGGAATTAGAAAAGGTTTTACTGAAATGCTTGATTAACCCAATTACTAAAATCATGGCAATATTTTTGGTAAAATTAAGGATACCTAAACAAGGTTGGGTTCCACAATTTCACCAAGTAGACTCTTATCAGTTAATGCAGATTTAGAGAGGGGGAAAAAAAGCATAATGTTGCACAGGGCTCATGGGATTCATTTGATCAACATGATTAAATTATTTCCTTACTCAGCTAGAAGGAAATTACTAGTAACCAGACATTATGTGTCTGTTAATTATGTGCAATAAGGTTCTCTGCTATCACACCAGCTCTTGCATTCATGTTCTGTGTGTCTTAAAGACATTTTCATTTTTAAAATCGAAATATTGAAAAGGGACAGCTATAATTTTCTTTCCCCTATTTAATAAATATCTAACATGCCAAAAAGCACTTGTAAGAAGCAGCTGTTTGTCCTTCGGGTAATCATAGGTAAGTTTGTGGAGGTGACATGCCAGCATTTCACATGTTTTTGGTTGCCCCCACCAGGATTTTTTGTGTGTGTTGCAATTGTTCATTTTTATAAATTGGATCATTTATTATTGTAAGGAATGAGAAGGACAGTTTGCCAGAAACCTGTAATTTTGCTTGAAATAGTTAATCTCCCTGATGCAAGATCTGCTCACCTATACATTGTCTTTGTGCCAGATCTACATTCTGCTCTGATAGGATTTCAAAAGGATTTTTTATAAAGGAAGAAACATATGGTGCAAGAGGGGCCTTATTCTTTTCCTAATGAAATGATGGGCTTCTGTTTCATATTAAACTGTTAATAGGTCTGAAATTAGGTCTCAAAAAAGAGAATAGTGCTTTTAAAATTCTTAATATGATTCATTATCTGCAGTCAAAACCAGATGACATTTATTTTTATCCCAAAAATAAAAAAAAGCCAAGCCACAAGAAAAAAAAAAAAATCCTGGATTCAGGCTCTGATTTATCAAATGGAAAGCTCTTTAGAATCAGAGCCCGGGCTGCAGGCTGGAGGTTTTGTACGAGTTTGAGAACCTTCACATGTTTTTGAAATCTAAACAAATATTTCAAAGAAGGTGGTGTCACATTTGAAGTAAGTGATCCTATTAGGCACTGGGATACGGCTGCTTTGTTGAAGGACTGGGCAGCATTTTATGTACGATAGTGTGGTGTACTGCTAATACACCGAGACATCACTTTCATCTGAAATGCTGATAGGACTGAACTTCTCTCATGCACTTTGGCTTTCAGTGTTAATAATGAATGAATAAAAGTTCAGAGAATAGAAGCTAAATGGATATTGTACTTAAAAAAAAATGAATTTTAACTAACAGCATGCCAAGTTACTCAGAAATGAGCAAAAGACAGTAAATGGACATATTTATTTCGAGTGGTTGGGAAGGCTGTAAGAAGGCATTTGTATGAGTTACACTGGCATAAAACACTAGGAATTTCAATACAGTTAAAAATGTGTAATAATTAGAATCAATGAAGGTTTGGTGGCATTTTCCTGTTTATGGGGATTTGGGGTGCAATCTATTTTGTCACAGTTATCTTCCATAGGATAGCCATCTCTTCCACACACTGCTATTTGAGATCATTGTTTTTCTCTATATCTGCCAGGAAAGTAACTGGGAATCTAATGGGTTTTGTAGATCTTGGCATTGCCAGTAGGCAGCCTAGAAAAGCACCTCTGGAAGCATCATCTGGACGATGCCTTCAGACTTTCTCTACCTGATTATTACAAACCTCCAAGCTGCAGTGGCAGTAGTCTCTCTTGACCAAGAAATCTTGTTGGTGGTCCAGATCCTCATTAACACTCATCTTCATTATTAAAATGTCAGCTCGCATCTAGAGCAGGTCCAGATCAGAGCAGTCATCAGCTCTTGTAGCATGTGGCAAGTAAGAGCAGAGAGCAAAAACAACCTGAGGTATCATGTAAACTACCAACGGCTTCTCTTCCATAATCTGCCTCCCACCTCTAGGTGCTGGAACTGCTTAGCAGGCATTTAAAAATGCTCTCAAACCTGAATGGAAATGGTTGTATGTAAGTAGGGCTTATGCTCAGTTGTGTCAAAGTCACAAAACAACTATCCTCAGCACTTTTTGAGGGATACAAAAAGAATGATATAGCAAAGAGCTAATCCCAAAATGATGTGCGTGTATGTGGAGAGGTACGTCTGACATTCACATTAATACCAAATGAGTTCATCATGATTAATGTTATCACATTAAATATCGAAGGAATTAATAATGATTAGACCATTATTTTAAAGGGCTACCAGCATGACACCAGCTCATTTTTTAACAGCTGTAGACAGTTGGGTTTGTACTTTTTTCTCTCTGTGCATTTTCAGCCCTCACCTCCTTTGACCAAATATACTCACTTGGAATTTCATCTTACTGAATTTATGATTTTATGGCTGTGTTTCCTGTCAGGACTAAATCCAAGTCCTGATGAAGTCATTAGAAGCTTTGTTATTCACTTCATTGCTGCAAAAAAGGCTGAGGCCTGATCCTGATATCCATGGACTGACAAGCACTATTTTCATTGGTTTCATTGGACTTTTATATGCCCCTTGAACCTAGAAAAAAGCTGAGTGAGTATTAGTCTACAATCTTTTAAATATGTTTCTAGAGGATCTTTGCTTGAAGGATAATTCTTCATGTGCATTCTTCTACCTTTAAAAAAAAAATTGCCTTCACAGAGATCAGTAAGAAAGTCCAAATTACATGTGTAGTATTATGCTTTAAATAAAACTGCTTTAACTGAGGAAAAAAAAAGGTCAGATGCAGACTTTGCAAGTAGGAAAAATGCCTGAAAGGGATGATTAAGAGCTATGTGTTTTACAGGAATTGCTGCCAACACTTGGGTAATCCACTATTTCTTGATGCACAAATAGTATTGTATTCCACACTTTTAATAAAACTAAAGAAGGCAAAAGGTCTCGTAAATTGTCTACTCAGTAGAAACTACTAAAACCTACTAAATCTGTTTTGAAGCAGTAATGTCATACACAGTATTTAGAAGTGGTGCATATCAAAATACCATTTAAAAAGGGGAGAAAGCAAGTATTTTATCATTTCTAATTGGAAATTATTATATAAAAGGATAAATCTTGTAATATTTATATGCTTTTCTTTACTTTTTGCCTATGCTGATTTTTGAAAGATCTTGGCTATGATTACATTGCTTCTTGATCAGCTGCTGCTGCTTAGTCATTTCAACCCTTTCATAGATATTAGGAATTGCAGTTTGGCTGTCATTTTTTCCCAGCTTTAATTGTTAATAATTTTTCTGTGGCTGCTTTATAAAATGGTAGCTTAGCGTTTTACCTTGGCCTTTTGTTCTGCAGTACAAGAAATTAAAGAAAAGAGGATTAAACAGCTTGCAATTTGTTATAATGTTGCTTTTTCTATAGGTTTTCCTTCTCTGTTCGAGGCATATGAACATCTTCAGCAAAATACATCTATGTATATCTTTATATTAAGAAATTAAACATGTCAGGGACCATTCTGTGGCAGTAAGGCTCTTGGGCACAATGCTTCTCACTTGCATATTATTATACACTTTTGCCTTCAAAAATAAGATGGTTGCACAGAGGCTGCCTGTTGGGAATGGTCCTTGATCCATGAAAATACCCAATCCTCTACAAGGATTTGGCCAAGGGAATGGATAGATTGGGTCAAAACATGCAAGGTTTGCAATTGATGGTCAAGAAGCAGAAGTGGTGGAGGTGCTGTTTGTAAAGTACACAAGTCCCTTGTGTCACTCTTGCTGCCAAATGCTGGTTCAGAGATTAATTTTTCTACTTCCAGTGTTTGGGTCCATGTTCACTGTGTCCATTTTGTACCCCCGTGCACTGATTTTTCAGATGGGTGATACCTTTCTCTGTCAGTTGATGTCAGTGGATAATGGTAACACTGTCTGTCTCTAAAAATCTTGCAGAAGTCTGAACGCAAAGTTTGGGGTCAAAGCCCCCTGTTTATTACCCTCTATTTAAATCTATGGTTATACCTCATGGAAAGCATCAAAATTAAATTGTATATTTTAGTGCACAAACTTCAAGTAGGCTGATTTTCTGTATCAGATCAAAATATTACACCTGAAAAATCTTGTATTTAGCCAGGTCTATGTATTACATATTAAATACTCTCTAAACTGTGCTTTATTATCAAATATAAAGACAATAAAATAATGTGCAGTGGGGTCTTTTGTGTAGGGTAATCTGCCTGCTGGAGAGACATAGACAGGCTCATCAGTAGTGATATAGAGAGATGTCACTGTTTTGGTTGTTCCTCAGTTATGAGTGAATTTCTCTGTTCTAGATATACCTGCAAAATGTTAATAGAAAAGGAAAGATTGTGCTTTCAGGTTTGGGTGGTGTGCAAGTGGTGATCTGACTGAAGGAAATTTCAACTTTGTGAATGTGCTTTGAAAAGTACATTGAGTTCCACTGGTATGTTGTACAAACACAAGGTATCAAGTCTGCTAGGAATATTTTGAATTATTATAATGTAGAATCAAATTCCTATGTGCATACTTTAGCTCTAGTTGGTCATTTTGTTTTGCTAGAGGAATGCCTAGAGGTTCCTGAGAGATTTCTGCCCCTTGCAGCAGTAGGCTCAGTGCAGGGAGCATACCTCAGAAATATATCCTGCTTGACTGCCATCTGGACTGTGGCATAAGGAAATGGGTTGGAGAAGGCTGAGGGTGGAAAACCTTCCTACTTGGTGAGAGAAAAGGGTGTGGCCAGGGTGGTGTCTCAGGACTTTGCTTGCCTGGTTGGTGCCAAGTGTTGGTTGTCTGAATGCTTCTAAGGACCGTGGAGGACTTCAGTGTGGGTTGTGTCACTGGCTCCAGCACTTGTCAAATCTTATGTTATAGAGGAAGGTTTAAATGTGTGACAGCAGCACCAAACCACTTTGTGTCATTTGCTTGACAGGAGAGGCAGGTGATGGCAGCCTAGGCTGGTCCCACATGTGTGTTGGCAGAGCACCCGTGGGGCTGGGGACCCCCATCTCCCCACACTAATGTGGCAGATGGTCTTGACAGGCTCACCTGCCCCTGTGTCTTCCCTGCAGTGGGTCAGCAAGACTTATAGCAGTCTAAACTGGGAGAGTGTTACCTACTTAAACTGTTTTTCTGACTTAATAAGAATTTTTCATCTATAGCAAGCCAGTTTAAAATATTGTCTATACACAAACAGTCATTCTGAATAATAGGCCTGCACACAGTAAATGTCAGCTCTTTAAATCACAGAGGACTTCGGAAACGGAGTAGAGAATGCTTCATAACAGTTTAAACTTCAGCCTCCCATTTATTATGTATGTGTTTATAAATCTCTGAGGGGCACTCTTTTCCCTTCTGGGAAGCCCAAAGGAGCAGAGTTGTTTGTCAGCCTGGCTGGGTGGTGCGTGGTGCTGTGGTTGCTCCTTTGCATTCTGACCCCATTTGGTTTCAAGGTTGGTATCCAAGGTTGTGCCTGAGGAAATTTTATTTTCTTTTCTCCTAATAGCAGCATACAGGACCTTTTATTTGTAGGAAGATAGTACTGGCAGAACAAAAAGTGGCGAGGGGTCAGCAGAGCACTGTTGTGCTGTGTTTTTCTTTTTAAGCTGAGCATGAGTGATCACCACTCTTAGAAAAGAGCTCTCCGTTTGCCACAGAGGAAGAGTGTAAAGGTATCTTGCTCAGCCATGGCATTGAAAAATTTCTTCAGCATTCCCATCTATCTTGGTTAGTATGAATACTTTAGCATTAAATGGAGAAAAGGAGAATCCATCAATAGTTAATAACTGACCTTAAGATAGGAATTCAAAGTTCACTACAATTAAACCCAAGTGTCAGCAGAACCCACAAGGGAGGCTATCAATATATTTGACTATACCCACGCATAGATGGCAGATTTAAATTCTGTGAGGAAAACGACTGTGCATTATTCCTAATAAAAACATATCCTTGTACTGTCTTACATCACAGACAAAACACAGAAATTCTGTGTTATGAGTGATAGTAGGAGAAAACATACTGAAGAGCAAATGTGATTCTGGATGGAATTTCATCACATGACTCTATTGTAAACCAGATGTTTGTCAGATTCGGTGGGGGAATGTATCCATCTTGAAATTTTTAATAAGGTTACATAAAGGATTAAAAGCAAACATTTACAATATATAGGATTTAAAGACAATTATATTTCTCTTAAATTGGTTATTTGCTTGGTAGATTATTAAAAATATTTACATAATCTGTCTATGGTGCAGTGCACCTCATGGATGGCTTCTTTCATTATGATGTTTGATGTACATCCACAGCATCAGAAAAACAATACATAAAGAGACTGTTCCACAGACATAAACAATACATGTGATATAAAAAATATGCTGTATTATTGAAAAAAAAAAAAAGAATCTGCAGCCAAACCCAGGAGTTCTGGGGTAAGATTCTGATGCCTGGAAGGGAGAATTACCGTTCTCTATGAAAAGCAGTGATACCCTCACTGCAAGGGAGGCTGGCTCTGAGTGGAATGTAGATAGGTTGTTACTCTTGCTTCTGCAACTGTTTTTTCCTTCAGTGTCTTTCCCCTTCTGAGAAAGGAAAAGGGAGAATAAACCTTGAAAAAAGGACAGAGGAATGGGATAAAGGGAATCTTGGGCTGGTAGCTGAGACTTCTTAAGAGATTACTTTGCGTTTGCGAATTTGTTCATGCCAGCTTCCTTTTCATACCTGTGGTCATTTTTGTGGGGCTACATTCAAGGCCACTAACTCTCAGGATTATTTTCTCTAGTATTCTTTTTGTTGGCAGACAATTTACAAGGAAACTTCATGGCAGGATGTATCACATATACACAGAGATGTACACATCAATGCTGCATCAGTAGAACACTACACTGGCCTCAGAAAAAAAGCTGAACAAACCTATGTGATGAGTGAGGTTTTTACATTAAATCATATTTCAAAGAATGGAAAGATTAATTCATCACACTCCCTGTTTTATTTGGGAAGTATTCTTTCGCTGAGTGGATTTCTGGTTCATGGGGAACAGGGAAAATGTAAATTAAACTAGTAGAATAGGAAAATAACTTTTCTTTTGACATTCTCTCCTGTGTAGCTACAGGATGTGCAAATTCACTTGGACTTCAGTTGTGATGTTTTAATACACCAACAGACTTATTGGGAATGGTAGCTAATATCTGTAGCACTTTGATCATTCCTGGTACCAACAAGGTCTGATGAATACAGAATCTCCACAAAGTCAGAGGACAGTATTAATACTGAAATATAACATACTAAACCCAGGAAGTTGGTTGCTCAATGTGGTGCTAATTCAACCACATTATGGATCATTTATAGCCCAGATGGATTATTACAAATGAAAGATATTGCTGATGATTGCTATAGCCAAGTTAATGATGTGATAGAGGTGTTGACGCTCACTAGCTGTATTGTGCAGCTGTAGCCCATTGTCACACTGCTCTTCTGGCTGCCTCTTTCACCTCCCCAAGCCCTCATGCCTGGGAGAGTTCAGTATTGCCAGCTCAAAGTGCAAGGAGGTGTTAATTTTTCTTGTTGAATAGTTCAGCATGCAAGAGGGATTTCTAATTCAGAGCCCTTAACTATAGTCCTTAACAGAAAAAAACCTAGGTACCACAAACTTCTCAATGCAAGGTAGCAAAAGTTGTCTTTTTGTACTCTGAGTCATGGAACATGTTTTTTCTCATTTTTTGCTTGGAACAGGATAGGTTTGGGACTGTGATGCATGTACAGCTGGGAGAGAGAGAGAAAATAGGGTTACTTGAAAATTGTGAAAGTCCTGAAGACTTGTTCCAGAAGATTTCTGCAGCGGCCTCCCTGATACTGACTAGATAGTCCCCATCAGTGTAGGAGATCCCACAAATGTTTCATGAGTATACTTTTCTTATTTGTCCAGCAAACCCTCTACATTCAGCAACTGAGTAAGATGGGCCTGGCCATCAATGTCTAGGCTTACATTTCGGCTTGATAAACAACATCACAATTTGTCTGCTGAGATACAAAATTATATCTCAAAAGTTCAAAGCAGGACAATTGTTAAGAGGTTTTTCTTGTATTGAATAATGTGATTTTAAAGCCTTGAGATTGTCTTGGCGAATGTTACCAAGTTTAAAATGTCAGCCAAGATCAAAGCATAGTGAAAAATGTAATGCTGGAGAAAAGAATCAGAAGTGGTGGGTAGGGGACCCCTCCTAGGAGACTGTGTCCAAATCCTGTGCCCACTTATCCCTCACTCTGCCCCTTGACCATGTCAGCTAATCTCATTTTAGAGACATAGCACAGGAAAAGATAAAACATGAAATAGCTGTATCTGACTTACTTTGAATGTCTGTCAAGTTTCATGTCTTTTAAGTCCTCAACATATTTATTTCACTTGTATCAGTCACTCTGTGACAGGTCTACATAAATCAGAAAGCAGTCTGGGAGAAGGTCCTTCAGTTGCCAACTTGCCTGTATCACAGATTCCCACAGAGAACATGGTTATACATGTATATGCAGAAGAGATTTGAGATTCAATATAATCATCAAGGAGTGTCGCTTTCCTCATAGCTAAATACCCAGAAGAGCTGGATGAAAAGGTTAGACTTATCTGTCTGGGTTTTTGGGTACAACAAAGGATCTTGTCCGTTCAGGCTAAATAAAGTGCAATTTTAGCTGCATGGGTCAAATATTCCAAGTTCATTTACCAATTCACTGGGCAAATGTCACAAGTTCCAGACAGACTTAGTACAGAGCAATGCAATCTATCAATACTTAAGCATATTGGAGGGGGAGCATCATGGCTGGGAGTGTTATTTATTCAGTGAAGCACATGCTAAATTGAACAGCATGCTTTGGATAGAGAGAGTGGGGGTCTACTACTCATCTTTCCAACGAGCTTTTTTATTTCCATGAAGAGAGATTTTATACTCAAAAGAACTGTAACAAAAGCTGTTTAGACTCACTTGCCATCCAAGTGTATAATTTCTCCCTGTTAGACTGCAAAGTCTTAAGGAAAACAAGTTTTTGCTAATAATTTTCAGTTCAGATTGGACCTGTGTGGGCTTATAAGGTCATTCGCTTGACTGAGCAACCACGGACGTTACACAGTGGGAAGTGGGCAGGGCTAGTGCTTGACAGCTGTTCTTGGGAGTGATGGCCATATGTATCCCTTGCCACAGGACTGGTTTTCTGATTGAGATCATTCATTTGTGGAAACACTTGCCTGCACTCTGAGGGATGATGCTGTAAATTCAAAATAACGTGGAGATGCATTTGGTTTACACGGGCGTGAGCGAGCTCTGCTGGTGTCTGCCTGACAGCTCCAGCTGGCACAGGGTCAGATGTCCCTCTAAACCTTTCCCTTCCACCAAGGGGTTATCATTATCAGGAAAAGGCGCAGAATAGCGTCTTCTCTAATCAGCAAGATTGCATTTATATGCTCCCAATAAAGCCTTTTCATTGACTTAGAGGTATTGCATGTCAGTGGGCAAAACCTGTGGTCAGGTAATATGCTGGGTCCTGTATATGCTTTTAGGAAAGGTATTCTTTGTGTCTTGTGACTCTCTCTCCCTCTTTCTTTTTCCCTTGGTCCAACTCATCCAGTTGTCTTGTAAGCTTTGTTATCACAGAGAATGCCTTTTATTGTGCCTAGATACAGTGCCTATCAGAATGATCCTGTTTGATATCTTCATGTAACAGCTGAAAATAACCAAGCACACAACAACCCTTAAAGGCCTTTGCTAAGGTTGCAAAGTAAGGTAATGTGAGATTCATGATTGCCTGTACACATTGAATTCAACCTTCTTGTGCATATGTGTCAAGATACAGTCTTTGGTGATGTGTTCACTCATTATTTCTTCCACAAGCCACTTCCCTAAGCTGTTAGCTTGTTCTAACTCACTTGCTCCCTGTACTTTTCTAGGTCTTTAAACTAGCATCCTGAAAGGACTGAAATGCTATGGTGACAACATTCATATGAGCCATCAGTATCCTTGGGAAGCTCAGGATGCATAGCATTCTGAAGTATTTGGTGTTTATTTTTAGAGAGCTAAAATCAAAAAAGTCAAATCTTAGAGCTATCTGAGCAGATCATAATCAGTCTGTGAAGCAAATAGGTTCTCCTCAGGTAGTGCTCCCATCACCAGGATAAGGCTTCATGCTCTGCAGAGCTGAGGCAATCTCAGCAAATGTTCAGGGCAGGTTCTTACTGACTCCCTCTTCTGCCTTGTGTGTTGTGCCAAAATACATGGCTCATTAACCTTTAGGGGACAGAGACAACACTGAAGTTACATGATACTGGTGTGCTTTCACGTGACACTGTCAGTATGGGTACGTTTTGAGCTGGTTCTCTCCTGTAGCTGCAAAGTGTCATGGCTGATGTGAGAGAAGGGAGTTCCTCTGCACTTACAGGTAATTACCACGTTGTTGACATAATGGAAATGCAAGCAGTCTACTCTGTCTGCTGCTTAGCAGATATCAAGGATGCTGTCTTTAAGCAGTTCCCTTTCTCCTTCCACTATCCTTTCCCATTTACATGCTTTTATAATTTTCTTGATGAATGCTCCCCAGTATCTCAGACGTTCAGAGTGACTATCTGGACAACTCATGTCCCATGAGCTTTGTCTGTCCATGACTTTTGGGTCTCACACAGCTTTTTCCTGATTGCCCTATAATAAGAAAGCTGGAGAATCTTTTCAAAGGGAGAAGATGTAGTATTGCTAACATCTAATCTTTGTATGCAGCTGGAATTTTTCCTGTTCTTGAATTCTTGCCCAGAATCCACTTTAACACATGGAAACAGTGAGTAGCTTCATAATTGGCTATCCAACAGTATAGTTAACACCAGCTTGTTAAATAGAGGCATGGAGTCAAGCTTGCATGTCTGTGGGGCTTCATTAAGCCTTTATTTCCATTAGCACTTCAGTCCACAGCATCTGTAAATTCATAATTTTAATCCCCACTTTTTAAAATTAGCAGTGAGTGATACACTAAATCTGGCCTGATTTTGCCTACTCTTGCAAAGGTGTCAAACTGCTATGGAAATAAATAAAACAATTCTTCATGAAGTAAGCATTGGACATGCTGTGGCTCTTTTTTGTAAAGCTGTTGTCTTATATCAACTGGTTTTTCCAATGAGGTTTTGAAAAGCCATTCCTAATTGTGTAAATTTCAGAAAATAATTTGCTTTCCAATTTCACAGCTTATCAGAAGGAGAAAAAGGGAAGGGGGGAAAACCCTAGATATTTCAAAGACAATAAGTGCATTTGATGTAATGATCTATGATTTTTGTCTTTTTTTGTTTAACCCAGGACTGAAGAAACAGATGGTAAGATTTTCTAGGAAGCTTAAAACAGAAGCCAAGCTAATACAAAACTGTGCAGCTATCAGACAGGGTAAATCCATTCTGTCGCTTTCTTTTTTTTTTTCTCCAAATCACAACCCATCAAAAGAAAGGTTTAGCTTCATAAAAAGATATTTACCAGGAAGCTTTTTGCAAAGAAGAAGGGCATGCTTTGTTAAACCAGATGCATTTTATTTTTCCTGGAACCAAGATTTATGAAAGCAGTATGCTCATATTTCTCCATATACAGTAATTGGAACTCATTATGCTAATTGTATTTCCATTATCACTAATTAACAATCATAGTGACCTGGCCCACAGTCTAATTTGTCTTTAATCTGTTTTTGTATAGGGAGTTTTACCCTGTAATTTCAAGGTGATAATTCTATTCAGCACAACTTTATTGAATAGTGAAATGTAATATTTGTAATATTTAGGGCTGTTCCCATTCAGATAGTTCAAAGGGAATGGGAAGTGAATTTATACCTGTCCATGCTGCTGTGTTACTCTATCTGCCTCCCTCTTGCACTCTGTTTAACCTACCTGTGTCTAACTTAACCTGTATGCAGCTTATCTAGAGTAACTGGAGGTTGGTCAACACTTGCTGATGAGATTTGTGAGCTGTGAAAGAATGTGTGTGTGTGTTAACTCATGGATAAATCGGTGGGAATTTGCCATTTTTCACTTTGTGGCACTTCACCTGCAGGAAAACAGGATTTTCCTTAAATGGCGTTTCTGGTGTAGTATAAAACAATTCCTATGTCCTGAGGGGGGAAAAAACCCTCTGAGCTTAGCATAAAAAGTGTTGTGGTCTTTTTTTTCCCTTTTTACCTAAACAACAACTAAAGGCTTGTTTGCTTTTTCTCCAGGGCTTCCCAGCATTCAGACGTTTCAGGTTTTTTTTTACTGCAGTTTCAGTGTAAGGGAAATGAGCAGTGCTGTGCCACTGGGGTTTTGCAAAACCTGCTGTACTGCTCATCCCTCTAGAGTCAGTGTCACAAAAACATTTTCAGGGACTTATTTCAGGCAACTTGCCTGGTTTTTTCTGGTGCTGCCCACATACTGCTCTTTTCCCTTTGCTGATTCACTGGCTGTGGATTGCTGCTGATGTCATATTGTTCCCATCTTACTGATTGACTGATACCAATAATACTGTACTGTGTAAGCCTCTCCCTTAAATCTTTGGTTTATTTCTTGGCTTCCTATCCACACAGGGTACCACCTTTCAGTGAGGTGGGTGCTAAATTTGTCTGATAAGCTATATTATTGCATACCCTTTGCACTGCCCCTGGTGTACTTTGTCATTGAGGACTTTAGAAGCTGGGATTGACTCTAATCTGAGCCTAATCTTTCTGTCCCAGGAACAGCCCAGTTCTCTGAGCAAACAAAATTGTATAATTTGGTTTCACTGTAGCTTAAAAGCTTTACATCTCTTGTTGATATGTTGATTTTTGCATGGGTATGAATATATCTATGGTGATATAAATATATACAGATTTTTCTCAACCAGTTATTTTCCAAATTATTTTCTTCTGTTGCAGCTCTTTTCCCCAGTTCCTTGGTTGCCCTCTACATGCCACGTGCCTACTTTAGGGCAAGGTGAATCACCTCACTGTCAAAAATCATCTCCTTTTTTTCACACTGGAATGTGCAACCTTCCAAATCCACAAGTGAGCCCTGTTTCCACGTGACCCTTCCCCAGGGAATCAGTAAAGCCCACCACGTGTCCCCTGCTCCTGTCCCACTTCAGCTGCCTGGACAGCACAACCTTTGCATAGTAAATGCTCCTCTTTCCCCAGCACATAAATCAAAGTGTACCACCTAATCGACAAAATAATCTTAATCAATGCTTTCACCGTCTGGCTTTCCCTAGCAAATATAACTCCCTGTTGATGTTTCCCATCCTCCCTTCTGTTATACCAGATGGTGTGTGTTCCAGTCTTTTTATTATCCTTCTCTGACCACGACACTTTGCTCAGTCCAGAGATCTTCATACTGCATCCCCTGAGTGTTCTCATCAGCAGCTCTGTCCTGCTCATTGCATCTTGATGTTTCAAGCATCTTGCACTAATGACCCTCTGCTCCCCTCCTGCTTTGCACTGATATTTTTCATAGTATTCATTCCCATAGGTTGATCAGCTGATATCAGTTAGCATGTGTGCTTTAACCATCACATATACTACGTGATCTCTGCATAAATGTTAGCAGCATGGAGACTGATTTTGTTCTTCTGAGTTACAGATTGCTAAATTCTTCAGGATAGATTCAGAAGACAGTAACCTCTTTCTTTTCGTTCTTTTTTTTTTTTTTTCCTTATAGAAGATTACAGAAGTTGATCTGCTTCACATTATCTACAATTATGTTGTTTCTGGATAGGATGACATAATAACATAAGCATCGGTCAGAAGAACTGTACAGATTTGATTTATGGCTTTGTCTTTCGAAGGTGTTTACTCTGAGAAACAAGCATTATGTTTGTGTTGGTAAAGGCAAAAACAGGGCAAGAATTCTTTAGCCAGATTGCCTACTGGAATATGGCACATTACAGAGGATGTGTTTTCTGTGGCATTCAGGGTAAACAGTGCAAAATAGGCTCAGTCTAGTGTTAGTTTGGTTTATAGATTCTTTCTGTGCACGCACCCAAATCTTTGCTGTTCTTATCCTTCTGTATCAAAATAGAGGCATTTTATATTCTTTTTTGCTGCAACATTCTCTCCAAAAAATTTGGCCTCCTTTCCTGAAGTGCTGTGGCAGAATAGCCCTCTGTGAACCTAAGACATGTATATACTGTACATTTCACAGCCTCTTCAGAGCCTCTGCCACAGCAGCAAACCCCAGGCTGAGCAGTTCCATGTTCAAGTAGGCCAGCCTTCTTTTGAACCTTTTGGGTGGAGAAACACAATCTGCCTGGACTTCCCGGCCCTCCAGGCTGCAGTTCCGCTCTCCAGGAGAACATGCTCACTTAATACAATTTGTAGCAAATGAATTAGACATGTGGAGTTGAAAGAGAGGCTGAGTATCTAAATTGCAAAGACCACAAATCAGTTACTGAGTAGATAGATATGCTAAGTGAACACCATTTTTCTGAAGTATCTGACAGAACTGGAAATCACAATGCAGAGCGATTTTATCACAGAGGATTTTCAATTTGTTGTTTAGAAAGATGGGTCAGTAAGCATCCACTTTATCCCTAATGACTAAAGAATGTAAATAATCTTGTTGTAACCATTTTTCATGTACATTTTCTGTCTAGATGAGGTATATTGCCTTCTAGGTATTTTTTCCCCTATCAAGGGTCATAAAGGATTTTTTTTGGCCTCCTGTTAAAAGAGGCACTGCAGACTAATAGCTCTTTCAGTCATCATAGAGGTTGATGCAGCTAACGTTTTAAGTGGTATTGTCTGCCAGTAATACTTAATCCTATTGTCAAAGACTGCAGTGCACAGAGAATGTGTTTTCCTTGGAAAGGTAGCCTGTGGGGAAATGTAATGACTATTTAACTCTTAAGCCAAAGCAAAGACTTCACTCTAGCATCAGAAGGGTTATACCAGCTACTTATTCCAAGAAGAGCCTAAATTTTGCCTTCTAATTTATTCTGCTTCGTAACTATTCAATAAAAATATTTAACAGCTCCAGGGATTTGTATCACACTCTTTCACTTGCAAGTTGCTGTTTTTGGAAATACAGTTCCTTGCCTTTTTTTCCTCCACTGTTCTTTTGGCTGATGGTGAAAGAGGTCTTGAAACATTAATTGCACTCTGATACACGATTATATGTTCAGATAGGAAAAAAAATGTGGTCTGTGTAACTCTGATGAGGTAGAACAATTACTAGGATTTTACAAATAGAAGGGACCTTTGCAAGCTAATGGCCTATGTAACATCACTCAAGTTATTCCCTAAAGCTTCCTTGAAGTCCAACACTTGTGACTTCAGACACCTTTTATGATTTTGTTGACACAACTTTGATTTATAAGTTTTAAGTGATGGAGCATCGATTGCAACCTTTAATTGGTTGTCTCCCCTGTAAAGAAAAAAAAAAAAAGGAAGTGCTTCATATTCTGGTTCTTAATTTGTCTAATTTGAACTTCAAGCTATTGAATCTTGTTAAGCCTTTGTCAGCTAGATTGAAGAGTCATCAATTATCAATTTTCATTCCCTTTGATAATAGACACTTATAGACTAATAAATTATCCTTTAACCTTTTCTTCATTAAGCTAATAGATTGAGCACCAGGAGTCTCTCACTTCCAGGCATATTTTCCATTTTTTTGTTCATTCGTGTGGCTCTGAATTCTCTCCAATTTTTCAACATCCTTCCAAGATATAAGCACCAAATATATACGTAGAATAGGTCCTCCACCATATTCCAGGATGGAGTTCCATTGTTTTCCTTATGCTTTCTTGCAATTCATATTTGCTTAGCTGCAGATCACATTAACTATCATTTTTTTCCAGCGTAGTCTCCAACAATGATTATTCTTAGTGACTTCTGAGTGCCAGTTACAAGAACAGAATAATTTCCATCAATTCAGTTTTGTTCCTGGCTATATGACCTGACATTTGATGAGTTTGAAATGTGCATTGTGGGCTCAGCAGAGATATTACCAATAGGTCCAACTCTGAATTGTATATTTGTTGCTTCTGAGAATCATATGACAAGGTGTTTGATCCCTGCTTCATAGAACACCGGTCTTCTTAGAAGAGAATAGACAATGCATTTTATTTTGTTAATTTTAATGAACTTATTAACATTGTGGATTACATCCTTTAGCTACTCAGTGGAAGTATTGATGAAAGAGATAAAAATGGAATGGGCATTTTGAGAAATCAGGAACTGCTATGTAGCCCTTCTAAGATACTGAAATAAAACTCTGCTGATAGCATAATACTTCAAACACAGTTTGCATGAAATCCCTTTTTTCTTGCATGAACTTTAAACTTGAAAAATCAAATCTCTTATTATTTTACTTAAAATTATCTGCAAATCTGTTGCAAAAATATTCAAACTAGATTGAAAATAAATATTCAGGGAAGGAAGGAAAACACTTTTTTCTC
The DNA here is from genome assembly GCA_034509425.1 of Eopsaltria australis. Classification (NCBI taxonomy): domain Eukaryota; kingdom Metazoa; phylum Chordata; class Aves; order Passeriformes; family Petroicidae; genus Eopsaltria; species Eopsaltria australis. The sequence goes on from JAVTVJ010000395.1 coordinate 1,649,621, forward strand.
TGGGTCTTCATTTCTTTTGTGGCAGAAAAGCTCTATTAATTTGATTTTTTTTTTAAATTAAGACTGTGGTCAAGATTTCATCAAGTAAGGTACTTAAGCACAGCTTTTTTTTTTTTTTGAGGTTACAGTGCAGAATTCATAGTTTTTCACTGAATAGATGTCCTGGTTTTGCTGGTACAGATATTATTTTCCTCTAGTGCTGCGTTTTGAATTTAATATCAGAATCTTGATAACACCCTTACATTTTAGTAGCTGCTGAGCAATGCTTACACTAAATGAGGCTTTTCCAGCTTGTCCTGCTGCCTGGCCAGCGAGGAGGCTGGGGTGCTCAAGAAGCTTGGAGGGGGCAGAGAGAGGACATCTGACCCAATATGGCCAAAGGGCTGTTTCATACCATGTGATGTCATGCTGAACAAATAAACTGAGGGGATTTGTCTGGGGGTACTGAGCAATTGTGTTGTGCATAATTTGTTTTGCATATTCCTTTATCTTTATCTTATTTAACATTTTCATTTATTCTTAGTTTCCCTGCCTTTTATATCCTTTTAAACTGTCTTTATCTCAACCTATGAGTTTTACCTTTTTTGTGATTATTTTCCCCATCCTGCCATGGGAGAGTGGCTGTTTGGTGTTTAGCTGCCAGCTGGGCTAAACCACAGCAACAGAGGAAGCTGAAGCATGTCAACTCCACAGGCTCATCTCCTCAGTTTTGTCAGAAATGCTTGCAGTTCAAACAATATTCAATGAAAAAAATTAAAAATACTCAAGAAAATTAAGCACTGAAGAGAAAAGTGAATTCAAAACAATACTGCTAAAATAGCAAAGATTTATTCAGTAATAAATTATTATTTCTTTTGAACTGGGTTTTATATTGCCTGAGATATGGTTCTGCAGCAGCTGAGGGAAAAGGCACTGTGCTTATGGTGGTGGAAGTAGAAATTTAAATTAAAACCCCACAATCTTCTATAGTAGTAACAACTTTCAGGGCAACACACTGAAGGGTAAAAGGATGGGGATTTTTTTATTATTTAAAAACTAACTAAATACATAAAGAGAAAGGATTATTTAAGACAATAAAACTGGGCAAAAATAATCATGATTTCAGGAGTGGATTGAAAGAAAAGGGAGACACTTCAGCAAGTGCCAGGGAATTTCTTCTTCTCCAAATACCTCTTCTGTTCTATTTATCCTTTTTAAACAATGTTTAATGCATGTGTATTCCATAAAGCTTGAAAGCTTGCCTTTAGGGGCAGTAGGGCATCACTCACTATCCTTTCATGATAGTGCACTATTTTGGCCTCCTTTGTATGAGAAATACAGGGATACACTGGAGCAAATCCAAAGAAGGGCCACAAAGATGATTGGAGGCACTGGAACATCTCTCATATGAAGAGAAGTTGAGAGAGATGGGACTGTTTATCCTACAGAAGGCTCAGGGAGGATCTTACCTATGTGTATTAATACCAGCTGGGGGGGAAGTAAAGAAACCAGAGCCAGGGTCTTTTCAGTGGTGCTCAGTGATGGGATAAGATGTAATAGGCACAAATTGAAACGCAAACAATTCTTTTAAATGTTAGGAAAAGCTAGGAAATGCTTTTTGTTTTTCCCTTTCCCTGAGGTGATAGCACCTTCATCTGTGAAACTTTTCAAAACCTGACTTTACATGGTCCTGAGCAAACTGCTGTAGCTGATTCTGCTTTGAGCAGGTCTGGTAGACTAGGCTGTCTTCAGACTTGCCTCATGTTAAGGCTGGCAGATTCTTCATCTCAGTAATGATGAAGTTCAGGGAAGATTCATTAGAAGTATTAGCTTATTCTTTACAGCAATGCTGCCTTCTTTATTATTAACACACAAAAAACCCCAACCTGAGAAGGCAGTTCCCATTTCTAGTCCTGTAGTTTGAGCAACTCAGGAGTATCAATTTACTGTGCATCTTCTAGGCTGGATGCCCAGGACCTTGCTTACACCCCCTTTCATTCTCTGTGAAAAAGGGCATGTACAGTTACATGGAGATATATTGGTCTTCCATGAATGTTAGCTCTGCATATAAAAAGTAGGCATTAATATGTTATCACTGTATGCCAACCCCAGGCCTCCATAATTTGAAAGAAGGACTTCTTACTTCATCAAGTTGTTTTGGGACCTTTCCACAAGGAGAAAGAGGAATTGGAATTGGAATTTCTTATATAGCCTGTCAGCTGTGGGCTTTCAAAAGTATCGGACTGCACCGAGGCCAGTACTGCAATGTCTGACAAGGGAGAGAAATTGCAATTGATGATTTTCTGGCAGGCTTTTAGGCTCAACAGCCCAGGCATACTGTGGAAAGGCCAGGGAGGAAAGTAGTGGAAGCACCTTCCCTCACACTGTGGAGCCTTCAGCCATCTCTGTGTGCATATGTGCCTACAGGAAACAGGCTCTGCTTCCCTTCCTGGTTTAAGGATGCATCTGAGCCTGTAGGTCTGGAGTAAACAATCTTCAAATAACTTTTGTGTGAGTTTAGAAAACTCTGAAGGAAGTCACCTGTGCTGTCGAGATGTGAAAGGCCAGCTTATATAATGAGTTTGCTTGCCATGACAAAATAAAGCAGCAAATTACGACTAAAAGCTATAATCTAAAACAGTCAGGATTTTGTCCTGTGTTTTGTGGAGCTTATGTCTCCCTCCAGAGTTTAAAGATAGGAAAGATGCTGTTGGTATTACATATGTAGAGCAGAATGTGTGGACACTTGGAATTCCCCATGCCAAATTGATGAACATTTTATTATCTTCTTTGGGAAGCATCCATAAAAAGCCAGACCAGCATTTTCTGAAAGTTATGAAATAGTTATTAAAAAATGAAAATGTTTGCTGTATGTATCTGAAAACTGTCTCTTGGAGCACACATGTTCTATCAAAGGGAACAAATGCATTGCAACATAAGGCTGTCACATCTGTGAATAAAAGCTCTCAAAACTTATTTTGCTTCCCTTTGGTTTCAACTTCCATCTTAATGGAAATTTTTCTAGAGTGTAATGGTTTGGCAGAATTGCAGAGCACAAGTCAAAAAGACAAGAGATAAAACCTGACTTATTATGTAACGCTGACCAAGACTGTTTTATCCCTGCTTTACCCACATCTTCGTCCATTACTGCTCTACAGACATATATTAAGAGGATTACTACAATATACAGAGAAAATAAACTAAATTCTGTAAATTGTATTCTGCTGTCATTCATAAATTTAAAAGTTTCAGAATAACTTGTTCTCTTTTATTCAAGATCCACAAATCTCTAAATTGCAGTCAGTGAGAAAACCTGCCTATTTCCAAATGGTCAGGTAATTGTACATGGAATGTGTTTAGGAGTTTCAGCTCTTTCTCTTTTTGATTTTTCATCACTGCTGTTTAAAGCTGTCAAAGAGGCTCATCTAGGAAAACCATCCAAGATGGAGTACTCCAGCAGCCTAGCACATACCTCTGACTGTATGCTAAAAGTCACAGCAAAGCTTCCTTCAGATCTTCCTCATGCTAGAAGTTGAGGATAATTAATTAGATGTGCAGCTTATGCTGATTAGCTGTGAGGTGGCAAGAGAGTTGCAGTGATTTCCACTGTGTAATATCAGTGTGCAGTTCAATTGCTGACCACTGAAGAGCATGTGTGCCTCTCTCTTCCCTAAGATCAGCTTACTGAAATTTCCAGCTTGGGCTAGAATAGTGTGCAACTGACTTATTTGGATCAGCAAGGAAACAAGGAGGGGTGCATCCCTGGGTTGCATGTTGTCACTGAGTCTTGAATGCAGAAGATGCCCTTATTGTCAGCCTCGAGTGCTCATCACAGACCAGATTACTGAATGGGGAAATATTTTTCCAGAATCCTTGTGTACAGGTTGTGGGGTTGACAGACAGCTAGATGTCTTTGAGTTGGTTTTGAAAATCATTTTTCAGATGTTTGAATATCAGATCTCTAGCTATCCACCAAAGAAAGTAATGACCCCTATTCTTAGAGATACTTAGGGTGATTTATTGCCTGTGATACCAGGTGTAGTGATGATGGGCCTCAGACATGCTGCCCAGTTTCAGTTGCCCAAAATATCATTAAATGGGCTGTGAAAGTATTCATTTTTTAGCTTACAAGAATAATTCACACAGCATTTTTTCCTGGTTGTCTTCTCATGTGTGTTCTGGCTGGGGGCTATCCTTTTTTAAGGTGCAGTTTTTTCCTCCAACCATCAGGGTTATAATATATTTAAAATTAAGAAACAAAAATGTTGCTTTAGGGGTTTTTTGTTGGTTTGTTTGTTTATTTCCTTCTGAAGTTTCTTGATTCTAGATGCTGGATTTTCAAGAAATACACATGGAACCTTGAATCTTACAATGAAATATCTGGCAGCAGAGGTGATTACTGCTGACCTACTGCTAGGGACCAACTTATAGATGTGGTGGTCTCTGTATCACATTGCTGTGAAACATCCTGTGAGCCTCCTTTTTCTGTGGGCTTTGTTGGGAGCCAGAAAGTTTCCTTCTGAAAGCCTGAGCAGATAGGTCATATTTGAAACCTGACAGCATTGCCACTCCCCATTGCAGACTGAATCCAGTTGCACTCCTAAGGCCGCAGCTGTAAAGCAAGTTTGTGGTTTTATTTTTGCTCTTTTCAAGACATATTTTTAGTGCTCCCTATAATAAATCTTCATGTTTTGATTATGTGTAAAAAGACAGTGACTAGAGACAGAGCACAGCACTACCAAAATAAACTCACTTAATGCACAACGGTCCTGCCACAAGCACGGACTCCCTCTTTGCCTAAACTTAATCTCATTTGAAGTGGTGCAGAGAGAAACATGGGCAGAAAGGAACAGCCCTGTCCCAGTGAAAAGCAAATAAAATTAAAAAGGAAGAGCACAAATATATGTGCTGGCAAAATGTGCACAAAGGGTTGCCTAGCAATTCTGCAGACTATTTGGGCAGTCTGGGGACTGCATTCTGAATTAACATGAGGGAGAAGGCAGAGCCGGTAACACCAAACTCTTTAATGTGGCAAGTTGGCCACTGTTTCCTAAGGCTCAAAGTAGCAATTTGCTTTCATAGAAAATGAGTCACTGGGAGCCACCAGCATTGAGACGTGGCCATGGGGCAGGAGCCTGCGGAATGGGGGGGATGATGGAGGCCAGGGTGCCAGATTTTCGTGCCTCTCACTACGAGAAGGACATTGAGATGCTGGAGCAAGTCCAAAGGAGGACAAAGCAGGTGAAAGATCTGGAGCACAAGTCCTATGAGGAGCAGCAGAGGGAGCTGGGGAGGCTTAGCCTGGAGAAGAGAAGGTTTCAGGGGAAACCTTTTTGCTATCTACAACTCCCTGAAAGGATGGTGTGGTGGGTGTTGATTTCTTCTCCCAGGTAACAAGGAGCAGGATGAGAGGAAATGGCCTCAAGTAGTGCTAAGGGACTATTACACTGGCTATTATGAATTTCTTTTTCACACACAGGATTGGAAAGCATTGGAACAGGCTTCCCAGGTGAAGTCACCATTCCTGGAAATGTTTTAAAAACCTGCGGGTCTTCACTTGAGGACATGATTTAATGGTGAATATCGTAGTGGTGCTGAGCTGCAGTTGGACTTGATCATAAAGGTATTTTCCAACCTTAATTATTCTATGATTCCAATGCCACTGTTCATCATTTGATGGCCAACATGGATTATCCTGGGATGCAGGCAGCGTGGGGATCCTCAGGGCTGGGTGATGGCTGCAGGAGCTCTGGAGGATGTCACTGTCCCAGGAGCACAGCCAGGCTCTGGGTGTCTTGCTGGTTTCTCTGAGTTCCTCATGACCTGTGCCTACCCACTAGATGATACGTTATAAACCTTTTTAGAGTGCATTTGGTGGTGCCAAGTACTTGGGTTGAGAGGGGAGTGATTTTGAATTCTAAATGCCTTTGTTTAAGGCTGCATTTCTAGAAGCACTTGGTAAGCCCTATAGAAAGCAGCAACTTTTGAAATCTGCAGTTCTAAGTTTCCAACTTTTTTGAAAAACATTTTTTAGACATTTTCCTCTAGAAGAACTTTCCTGGACCAAGAAGATTTCTCTTTGTCTCTTTCAGCAAATGTAATCACACTTGTCAAGTTCAAGTCTTAGCTCAGATCACATTTAAATTCTAATTCTAAAATTCTAATTTTGCTTCTCCTTTCTGTGTTAATTTACACTTTTCGTGTAAAGCTCAGGTTTCTGAAATCCAGTTCAATGATTTTTCATGCTTCATATCAAATAATGAGGAAGGGGCTGAGGCCAAAGGAATGTTTTTTCATTTTTTTCTTGGGAGATGGGGAAGGTCTATTTGGAAGTTTCAGGTTTGTTCTTTATTTTTCCTAATGAGTGACTGAGTACATTTCTAATTTGAAACACACATTTTTTCTATCCCTTGAAAAGCAAAATTCCTTTTTCTCCCATATCCACATCTAGCACCTTTCTGTTTTTTCAAAGATTTAACTTCCCAGGAGCTCCTAGAATTATGTATCTCATTCATAATCTCTAAATTAACTAGAATCTCTATTAAACCATAAGTAAGGTACTTACTTTAGAAATATGTGTTCAAAGAAACCACCAAACTTCATGGGTCTATCAGTGTGTACTTATCTCCTAATGGTATACGTGTTTAATATATATGTAAATAAGAGTTATTAGCAGAGATTGCGTGTTTGGCTATAGCTGTGGGTACCAGAAGATTACCCTGGGGATCTTTTAAACTCTTCTTTGTTTTACTCTACATGAGAATGATAAGATTTTTATTGAATTAAACTTAGTTTTATTTAAATTATCTTGATGTGTACCCAGAAAGTGTCCTTTTAAAGGAAAAAGTGCATCTGATTTCAGAGACTCAAAATGGATACTTTTATACTTCTCTTTGGCCACAAGGGAATATGACAGGAATATTTTATTTCAGTATGACTTTATTAAGTAAGAGCTGATACAGAAAGTGTGATGTGCCATGTGATTTGAAATGGATATTTTCTAACCTTTGAAACAAACTGTGGAAAGCTCTCCATGTATATCAGTTCTTGGGCTGAGCTGGAGTAGATATTTTTTATCACCTATTTCTGGTGTCCTGGCAGTATTTTTCCGTATCATAAGTTATGTCATATCTATTTCTGTTTTTCCTTTGAATCAGTCAAGGTTGGGGGTTTGGTTATTTTTTTCATTAGCTGTTTTACAGTGTCACTTCTATTCCTGACGTTTGTATTTCTATAGGAATTTGTGTGACATTTTTGCATGCTTAGCACCTGCAAAAATTGGAATCTATGAGCTCACATTGCATACAACAACCATACCTACATCTTTGATGTTTACTAATTGAACTTGGAACATGAACATGTAAGCAATCTTAGCACAGACAGTCCAAAAGGGGATGTGAGAGTCAAAATAGGTGTTGCAGGACATAGATCTGGACAAGCACTTAAAGGGCTGTTTTGGACATGCTGCTGCAAAAGATATTTTAGTAGGGTGGGAAAGCACAACCAACTACCTTGTTCTGCTTCTGCATTGTTCATGACTTCCCTTCAGAAAGGCTGTGAATGAAAGCCAGCATCTCAGGGCTGGTGGCTTAAGAAGGATCAGTCTCACAAACCTGAGGCTCTCTGGCACTCAAGGCAATAGGCCTATTTTCCAAAATTCAGGAAAATTGAAAACCATAGGATTATATGGGTAAAATGTCTGTTTTGACTGTTCTTAATTTTTTGTTTGGTTTTAGTTTTTAATATATTTTTCTAGGTCAGGTAGAGGAAGAAAAAACTTTATCATATTGCAAAGACTGACAGTTCAGATATGCCAGGGAGACGTGTAAGAAAAGCCTGGAAAGGATGCTAACGATGTGGCAGGAACTGGGTGCTTTTTAATAAAGATGTGGGAACACCACATCTTTATTAAAAAGAAAACAAAACAAAACATTGGAAATTTTTGTTTCATCTGTACCATCCTCGTGCTCAGTTAAGGGGATTCCCTGCAATCCTTAGGCCATGCGTGTCAGGCTGATTGGGTCAAATCCTGCTGTGGAAGAGCACAAATGGGAGAATAGGAGAGCAAGACAAGCATCTCTACGATGGATGCTCTATACCATGTGCTGACTCTGGCACAGGAATAACTTGGTGTGTGGGTGTCCCCAGCATGGGATCTGCCTCACCCATGGCAGGCAGCAGAGCCAGCGGTGCTTCCCTACCTCAGTGTGTTTCTTTCCCCTGTGGCAAGAGTTTGTTCAAACTCACTGTTCCCTTGTCAGCATCAGCAATTCTGCAGTGCTGAAAAGAAGCTGAGAATTAGTGTGTCTGTATTGCTAGAGTTGCTGGCTCTTTCTTGCAGATAAACATACCTGTCTGGAGAAAAAAAAAAAAAATCAAGTTTTATAAATGACGTTGTATCCATACCTTGAGGCTGCACCAACAACACCACCTTCATGAGAAATTTTAGCTCTCCATTATCAGATTTGCTAAATGTAACTGGGCTGATTGGGTTCCTCTTCTTCATTCAAGGTTTTTTGGGTAGAATTTCAGCTATATAAATGTCCCTCCTCTCACTATTAGATCTCACTCTCTAATCTAACTTGAACATTGAAATTACTTGGATTTTTTTTCTCTGCTTTTTCCTGTCAATTTTCTTTTCTTCCCAAACTGTTGCCTTTGGGAACTTTTCGGTTGCGGAAAATACTTCTTTGCATAAATAGACAATGAAAATTCTGAGAATTTCAAGTTTGTTTTCAGACTGATTTAAAAAGAAGGGTAATAATTTTAAAATATGTTCCAGAGTACAAATTGCAAAAGAACACCTATCAACTGATATGGGAGCATTGAAAAATTTTATTTTTCTGGGATGTTGTGAAATAACACAAAATAATTAATAAAACTTAAGTAAATCAAATACAAAAATCAAGGTTAAAATAAATTAAAAATAAACACTGATGGATCAAGTGAAATATTCTTTCTTTAATTAAAAGGTTTTGATATTTGCAAAATAAATATTTAGACATAAGTATCATAAATAGGAATTAGACTGTCTTTATAAAGATTTACTTTAGAACATTTACAAATGCTGTTGAAATTATCATGGTGGACTTTTTATCATTTTCTTCTTTTTTTTTCCCAAACTGGAATGTTCTGCTTAAAATCTGTTTTTCTTTCATGCAGTTCTTCAGTCCAAAAAATATCTAATGCCACCACATCAATTTAGTGCTATATTTAGTGCAATTTAGTCACTTACTGAATTCTTCTCACCTTAGTCATGGCATGCCCCTGCTGAGGTCAAGGGTTCGATTTGAGCAGTCAAGCAAACAGATTTTGGCCATTTTTTTAGTGCCTGGATCAAGAATCCCAAACTATCTGAATGTGAGGGACCCAGATGAGTCACAGGAAATGATGCCTCATTGCAAATGAAAGAGAAGTGACCCCTCCAGTTACATGAAAAAAATAGTGCACTAATTTCTGTGCAAACCTTCTTAATACTTCCATTTGGGTGTATCAAACCCATGTAACTGGGAGAAGAATATGGCTTTTGTTGTGGATGTTACAAAGTACCAATGCCTATGTGGATGTGCCTTTTCTGGTTTGGTGTTACCAAATTAAGTGTCAGTTTGTGAAATATTTACTCTATCTGCAGAGCAGATGGACTGAAAATGTTCGTGTGAGTAAATATTTGCCATATATGCACTTCACAATCTGGCTGCATCCTTGCTTTTACTCTATAATTTATGCTTTTTAAACAGCAATGAAGAAACCTCAAAAGATTCAAACGTTCATTTGGATTCTCATAAACACCAAAAGCTTGGATGCTTTCCTTTGCCTCTTTGAGTTATACAATTTCTATAGGAAATTTGGCGAAAGCACTGTAGTTCAGAATTGTAATTCTTCTGTCTGGGTGCAGAAAAAGTGGGATAGCTGCAAGTTAACATGGACATTCACTGCATATATTTAGACTCCAATACACAGCACCATTTACATTTGGGTCAAGTATGATGTTAAGATAGACAATCCCATTTTTACCTAAAAAATCTCATCTGGTTTTAGTGTGGTGCTTGTTTTTGTTTTTCTAAATACTTAATTCTGTTCAAGACCCTATATAAGAGAAATTGCATTTGGCTACTGTCAGTTGAATATGTCACCTACAAACTCATTTACCCTCTCTTTTGCTAGAGAAGGAGTGTTTCAAAGCACATTTACCAAGAGAAAGAAGAGAGAAACAGGAAAGTGTTGGGGTTTTTTTTTTATTATACTTCTAAATTATTTTAGTCTAAAGATTTATTAAAAAGAGAAGAAAACCCCCTAAAGTTCTGAAGGAATATTAACATAACATGTCTGTAACTCAAGCTGTGTTTAATGAGAGGTGCTGGTTTTTTCTGCCATGAGGGCTAGAGTCCAATGAGTGATAGCTATGAAAGAGGTCACATACATATTCATCAAATTCGACATGCACATGTAAACTGGTTTTAATAGGCCATGACAGCAGAAGTTGTGTCAGGCAAATAGCTGCACATGTGCTCATTCCCTCGACTGGCATATTTAGCCATTATCACTCTGGTATCCATGGATGAAATATTAGCTTGTTAACTTAAGACCATCAGTTGTTGCTGATGCTTAGTGGCAACCAAAAAAGCACAGATTCCCTCTGCAACTTTATTATATACAGAGCTAGCATTGAATTATTACAATTTCATTGTAATATTTCCATTTCCTTCCCTTATTTATTATGGAGGATATTTGTAAGTGATAAATTGGAATGCAGCTACAATATAAATAAAGGGACTATTGATTCAAAATACCCCAAGGATTGAACTCCATGAATGTCTTACACTGTGCTTCTGATTGTACATTCAGAAGGGACAACGTTGCTACAGCATTAATTTTTCCACGAGCACATAGCAGCACGTTTGTGTGTCGGCACACACACACAAAAATAAACCAAAGAAAAATACAGTCCTTCAGAACCCTCAGCACAGCAAGGGGTAAACGACAACACTCGGCCAGGTGTAAATCAGTGTATCCACTCGATCCCACTGGGTTGTTTTGCTGAAGGTGTGATAGTTCAGTTAATAGTTTACGTCTCTCACAAGAAAAAAGGTATACTAGGTGCTCCTTTTCCCTTCTTTTAAGGGAATAGCCTCTTCCTAAACTAGGAAAAAGGTGGTGAATGGCACTTCTGTACAGAAAACAGGCTTACTTAGACAACAGATGTACGTTCTAAGAAGCAAGGACTGCTGTATTTTGGTCTTTTCCCCAAAGTGATGTTTTAAAACTACATATTTTGTCTGACATGTGGGACTGGGCTATGATGGTGTGCTTGAAATAGTGGTCCAGACTGTCACAGCAGCAAATGTACCTTTGTATGATACAAGAGGGATGCATTGCTTCATAGACCTGTCTTAGTGCTGCAAGGATGTTAAGAAACCTGAAGTAAGGGTTGAATAGGGAGAAAAACCTAAAAAAACTTAAATCTCTAATGCTCTAATTATGTATGCTGAGGTGTGAAAGCTTTTCATTTCAGAAGTGGTTCCCTTACATTTCTTGAAAGGCTTTTGCAAATAGTGAGAGCTGGTGAAAGCAGATGCCAAGCTTGGACAAATTATAGTGTACCTCATTGTAATTTAAAAGTAATAAAACAAGTCGGCGCTGAGCAACTCATCTCAGTAAAGAAGGAAGTAATTCCCTCTGTAAACAAGTCCCTCCCCTTCCCTGTCAGATCAGAAGACATATTTGCCCAAGTCATGAGGACAAAAACTGTAGGTGCACAAATGGGCTGTGGAAGGTGGATTTCAAACTATACGCTCTCCCAGAGTGCGGGCTCATGACATGGCAGAGGAAAGATGGCAGGAAACTCAAAATAATTTTTAGGTTTTCTTTTACACAAGGACAGTAACTGTCTCCTTGGAGACAGCACTTGCAAATTCCTGGTGCATTCTCTTATTTGGGTCACAGTTCCTCCTGTACATGGTCCATCCCCTACAAAGCTCTTTATGCCAGGTCTGTTACGAAGTTATCCAGTTGTTGTATTCCCTCAGACACTCACTATCCTCCCTGATGGGAATATTCCCATAGTAAACCACAGCTGCAGTGAATAACACCAAAGAGTCTTCTCTGGGGTTGAGGCTGATGTTTATTTTAAGAAAGCACACCTTGCCTTTGTGATTTCAGACTCTGGCACAGCTGGGAATGCTATGGCCAGTTGAGAAACCACTACAACTGGACTCCTGGGGCAGATACATTCAGGAATAACTGCCTGTGCCTTTGCATGTCTTCTATTTCATGTAAGAACACAGATGAAGAATGGCATGCTGCATTCCGTTCATGCCAGCTTCATGCAGAACCATGCCAGCTGTAAGGAGAGTCAGCTTCAAAGGGAAATACTTAAGGAAAAGTACTGTGTCTCAGTTTTGAGGGACTAATTTGAAAATTATCTGTATGCACAAAAGATGTCAAGTTTAGGGAGGGTTCTTTGTGCTGATTTTTTTCTGTCTTCTGAATTTGACAATATCTGGCTCTGAGGGAATCTCATCCTACAACAGAATAATGGGAAGTGTTTGAAGGTTTGTCTTGCTCTAATCATCTAGAGGTGAAGATGGCATTAGAACCTAAAATTGCAGGCATTACACCCCAACCAAAACATTACTTAGCAGCAAGTGTTGCTACTCCAGGAAGTTCTGACATCCAGATAAACAGACATTGATTCCTGACAGTCTTCTTCATTTCTGAATTGGAAGATTCTGTTCCTCGCAGATCTTGGTTCTTGATGTACAGGTCACTCGCAGATCATAGTTTGAGTCTGAAATCTTCCAGACAGCACCTTCCTAAGCAGCTCTATAGGGAGAGTCTAGGGCAAGGGGTGTAGTGGGAGGCTCTTAAGTGCTGCTGTTCTATAATTCAGAATAATTTAGAAGCAGAGACATTGATGTTTGACACAAGTTAATCTTTTCCTGTTGCTCTATTTCATATTTGTTGATATATCAAGTCTGATAGCAAATATTTTGAAAGAAGACCTGAGATTTCTCCAGTATTAACTGTGCAAGGAGAAGTCTGTCCTATAAAAAGACTTTATCTTTTTATTAAAAAATGCACTAAGTCGTGGGAAAATATTCAAAATGAGGAATGATCTGATAAAAAACATGAGAGACTTGGCTTTGGCTTGTATGAACTTTTCTAAAAGAGAAGGGACGTGTTTGTATATTTCTTATCAAGAAACTCCAGATTTATTTATATCAATCATTCCTGTAACATGACGTGAAATTCGCATTATGATTTAACTTTACATTACAGCAACAAGAAACATCATTTTTGATCTTGTCTAGATGAAGGGCATGTTTGTTAAAAGTACTTTGCAATAAATGGGAGGACTGGCTGTTCTTTAACAATGCAGAGTGTAGGTTTTGGTTCATCTGGGTTTAGGAGCACAATGTTTTATGGAAGCCAGAAGAAAGTTTTTCAAAACTTCCTAATCATATTCAGAAACCTGTCCCCAGAGCAGGACGATAATATGCTGCAGTCTTTGACACAGTGCAGCTTTTGAGGTTTTTCTTCACTTTTCTGACCTCAAAATCAACTTCCCATCTTGAATATGCAGTAAACACTTGAATTTCATTCATTCCAAAAGTCAAATGCATCTGAGTTGCAATCATTGCTATTTATTTGATTTTTTGTTTGTTTGTTTGTTTCTTTTCTGATGGGCTGTTTAACCTCTTTATTGATGTGCTGAGTTTGTTAATTATGTGCATGTGTGGGGGACTGGGGGTGAGCTGGGGTCTCAGCATGTGCAACTGGAAGTCTAGTCAGTGGGTGAGGCAACAAGAGCTGATTGTTTGGTCATTTTTAGGTGTGTTTTAATCAAAATCAAGACATACGATAAGTTCATGGATAATATTTACAAATATGCATGCAGTTAAACTTACTGCAACTGTTCAACTGTTCCAGAAGCTTCTGAGTGTGACCCAGTGTTCCTATGGTGATATCCATGCAGCTTTGCCATATAATCCCAAATTATTGGTGGGATGAAGGATCAAAAATGAAAAAGATACTGAAGTGATAAGGCCCATACTTTATGTGCTATATATGGAAAGATATCAGAATTTTTCAATTAGTTAGTTTTGAATTAAGTCCTCTTTTAGCCTGCCTGTAGAAAAGGTTTTATGCATTAGCAGATGGCAAAAGCATGTGAAATAAAATCTGATTATTTTTGTTCTTTCTCCTTTCCCCTGAATCTCTTCTCCTTCAATTAAAAAACCCCATCTTCATCCTAAATTTTTAGAAAAATCCCTTTCAAGTGAGACTGCCGTTCTATAACCATCTGCAGTACTCATGTCCACCAAATGCCAGCCACACTGTCCCAAACAACTGACATGACATTTCCTAAGAAATAAGCACAAACAGGGAAATGAAGCCTCAGGTGTTTTTCTTGTTTCCCTGGCCAACAGGAAAAGTCCTGTATACCAGTTCTGATCACTTTTCTGAGTCAGTAAAACCCAATTTGGCGCACAGCTCTCTAACATTTATGGGGAGGGTTTTCTGATGACATGACATATAGAAGATGGTGTCTTGCATGTGTTTTTCCTTTCTCCCCTTCCTTGCTGACTGCTGGGTCACTGTTGTCTGGTTGAACATACACAGTGTGTGCACTATTGAATTCACACTTCCTTGGCAAAGGCACCTCATGCAGAAAGCTCACTCCATAAATAACCTAGGCTGTGTGTTTATTCTGCTCTGAAATGCTGTAAAAAATAAAAGGCTACCTATCAAAGTTGTTTGTCTAATAATGGAGGAAGGGGATGATATTGTAAACACTGTCCAAATGAATTGTAGTAACCAGAATAAATGGTGGTTGCTGTTACTGAGTGCTGAAACTGAATTCAGGCCTTTCTAAATACATCACATGTGAGTTTAATCCATTCCAGAGCCCAGGTCTCTTCCAGGCTTGGAAATTTGATGCTCTGAGGTGCTAAGCCCCCTCTTTGCTATAGAACTCAATAGCGTAGTAGCCTGCTCAGCACCCCAAAAAGGTGATCAGTCTCTTGAGAGTCCAGTCCTCTAGGCCTGATCCTGCACAGTATTTCTATCCACACATAATTTAGGGCAAGGATATATCACCTTTTGCAGAAGGACCACTCACTTGTCTATCTCAGCATGTATATAGGGTTTACAGCATTGTGGCCTTCGTCTGGGTTCAGTTTTCACACTGCTATTTTCAAGTGCACCTTCCTTGTTCCATTCTGCTTGAATAAGGACCCATTTCTCTTCCTAAAATCAGTGGTTTATCTTCTTTTGGTGGACAGAGATTCAAAGCACAGAACTTGTTGATAGTATATGGTGCCTAGGGTTTAAAAAAATACACTTACATTGTATATGAGAGACTGTAGAGGATGAAGTTAAACTCTATGCAGCCCAAACTGATTTTATGTGCAAGTTTAATCCAAGGGGTGTAGGGTGGGGAAGAGGTGGAGGAAATAATAAGGCAAAACAAAAATGTTCTCAGCCATAAATATTTGTTGCCTGAGAGGGCAGTGAATCCTGCTTCAAACAGCCCTGTAGACGCCACCACTTAAGGGTCTGAACAGGAGTTTTTTTGAGGTGACATTCAAACCTTTAATAGCGGGCACTCAGTTTTGAGAATAACACTTTTCTTTCATGGCAGCCCAGCAACTTCGCCGCTCACTTACCTGTCCCCAGCAGCCTGGGCAGAGCAGTAACCTAATCCTATGAGTTTTAGGGCTGGGGGGCAGAGGCAGTGCCTGCAGGTCTCTCCAGCCCATCCATAATTATACGGCTGGCAGAGGAGTGCCTCAGGTTGCACATTAGGCCCTTGCTGAGATTAGTAATTATAATATCAGTTTTCTCCAAATAGGTCTGACAGAATGGCACTGGTAGCAGAGGTGACTCAAAGTTTAGTAAGTCTTAGGGAAAGTTTACTGTCTCCTGCTGCTTTCTGTCCCACAAATTTGGCCTCTCTAATAACCAGCACCAGCCACAAACAGTAGGAATCCTTTTCAATCACTATTAGCAACACTTCATTTCTGTCATATTTGACCCCTGGCAAGCTGCAGCCCAGCAAAGAGCATTCCCTGCAGAAAGTAACCAGACATCCAGGATTTACTCTGTGACAAATGACATTTTTAAGGGCCCTTAAAAAACACTGAGACAAATTCACAGCAGGACTCTGGAAAGCCCTTTACCAACCTCCAAATGAGATAAGGGATAGCATAGCTCTTACTCAGTAGCATCTCCTCTTTAGCTATTTCTTCTGTGTGACTTCATCTTTGCTGGTACCTCCAACAGGAAACTGCTGCTCCCCTTCAGTGTCTTAAAACCATGATAAGGTTATTTATGTTATATACTGAGAACTTTCCAAACACAAAGATGTCTTTCACCTAGATGTTTTCACTTGCAGCTCTTTCTGAGTAGTTCAGCAACCCTGTTTTCTCAAGGGAAAAAGTGAGGCCCAAGGAGGTTGCTACAGCTGCTAAGTCAAGTTCTAGTCTATGCCTTAACTTTAAAATAATTTTTTCAGTTCATCAGGAAACTAATAAAATGTTGTTGTGCCCAAGAAAGAGGTCATAGAGCGATTTTTTTGCATGTTTAGTTTCTTGTCAAGACAGTCATACATTTGAGACTAGGTTGCTGACACCAGTGTCTGGGTAATTCACTTTTTTATGGATCTAAAATGAGTGCACCTAGAAAAGGCAATCAGAGAAAGAAGAGAGTGGAATAACTCTGTCTGGATACAGGAACAGAATAAATAGGAAATGGGCAGACTTCTCTTTAGACATTGCCAACTTGGTAATTTTGAGCCAGATCTTGGATGCTCACTGAGATCTGCAGGATAAAGACGAGGCTGTAGCATGCTAAGTGTAATGAATGTATTAAAAAGTCAGGAGAAAATGTGACAAAACAGATAATGCAAAGATTTTGATGCCACAGCTTTTTGACTGCTCTTCCCAGCTGTTCTTCCTTCTTTATTTAATTTTATTTTAATCTTATTTCATTTTCTGTGATTTACAGAGGGGAAAAACCAGAAAAACATCTTGGCCAATGGTTTATAGCCATTCTGATCCAGTGGTCATCAGGCTCACCGATGTTCTCCTGTTCTCCTGCCCAGTGACATGAGCAGGCAGGCCAGCGGCACTGGGGGCAGAGAGCTACCAATATGTGGCAAACCCTGCCTTGAGCAGGAGAGCTGCATTGTTTGCCCTTTCATGATCATTTTCTGCAATGCTCACAATTGAAATTTGAACACATTCTGGAGGCTGTGTTGGAGCTGCACCTCAGCCTCTGCCTACAGGCCTGTTTTCTCTGTGACCTGGGAGCCTCCCTGGAAGCCACAGTGAGGGCTGCTCTCTCTAGTCAATGAATATCTGCCCAGTGCATCCTTGCTTTAGTGACTCGTGAGGTGCTTTGCTCAGTGCCAGGACTCCTATGAGCGAGTTGGGAATACTGGAGATGGAAGGGAGGACTCTGAACCCACTGAAGTAGTGCCATGCTTTTTGATCAAGTGCAAAAGCCTTCACTTGTTCCTCCGTGCTTTCCTTGCACAGTGCCTTGCACTTGTACTTCTACATGTAAAATGAGAGTTTCACCACAGTTTCTGGTCTCCTGTGTTCTGTCCAGTTTACGTTTTCCTTGGCAAACCAGCTGTTTGCACATTCCACTTTCAGTCACCCAGCCAGCATCCATGGATAGAGAGGACAGGCTGGGTGCACTCACATGCAGCACAGAATGAATAAAGGCTGGATGCCTGCTCAGCTGTGTAATGGACCTTACCAGAAATTGGGATGAAGTGAATGAATGCCTATGAGCTGCAGGAGTTGTATTTCCCAGTCATTGATGTAATTATAAGTGTATGTTAAAAGGTTGCACAAAATTATTACCACTTGCAGAAGATACCTGTGAGAGCATAGGAGAGGAGAAAAACAACCAAACTTGGAGAATTGTTGTGTCTTTTCAGGCCTGAAAGTGAGCATTCTCTAGAGCCTTTGATCCACAACTTGGCATTTTGCTGAAGACTAAACTAAACTGATCAAAAAAGAGCTAGACTGGTCAAACAGACTAAGTTAGACTGTGATGAAGGGCCAAGTATTACATACATTGTGCTCTTTAAGATTGTCTTCTAGACTTTGATATGCTCATAATATACAGAAAGTAGCTTAAGAAGGACTAGCCTTGTTGCTGGGATTGTATACACTGAATTGAAAGTATTTTCCAGCCATCAAAATATCCTTTAAGAGTACATTTAAGCTTTGACTCATCTTCTCCCTTATGCTTTGTGTTGAGGCACACCAAGTGAGTAAAAATAGCACAGCAGAGCTGAAATCCTCTCAGACGCTAGTGGGGTCCATGGTTTGTGCTAGGTGCTGGATGAAGCAAAGCATGTTGAGCATCTGGAGCAAAGTGTATGGCCTACTACTGTCCCCACTCTACACCCTGCTCTTCCCACCTCAGAGGCTCTAGGCTGATGCATTTATTTTAAAAGCAGAAGTTGTGCTATTGGGCAAACATCTTGGCTGAGACAACCATCACCCCAGGCCAAGTATCCCATTATTGTGTTTTGTCAGGTTGTTTTCCAGCTGGCTGAAGTTTTACAGCCATGCAGCATTGCAAGCTCTCTGGTTGGGGTCGGTGGGGAGAGACACATGAGGTGTGAGGGGATACCCTGACCCTGACACATGCTCAGCATCATCACTGTTTCAAAGCCGAGGCAATGCCTGCTCTTCTGGTGCTCAAGCAGCTGAAGTCCACTTGCAGAAAAGGTGGGTTTTCCTTTGTTATTTCTTATTTATTCTGTGCCTTTATGCCATTAATTGATTTTCTTCCAATGTGGCTGAGGACCTGGATTTCCAAGTTTCATCTGAGCCCAAAAGTACTTCTAAAGACTCAAGACAGTGCAATTGGTGACAAAGCCCAGTTAAAATTTCAGCCACTACTGAAAATTTACAGTGGAACCATGCTGATTCTGCAGCATGTGAGGCAGAAAAGATATCAAGAGTAGTCCAGTTCTGCTGAGGAGGAAAGGCATGCCTTGTACTTAATGCATGGAGTAGGGATTCAGGTGTCAGAAGCCAAATTCATGATTTCTCAAATTCCCTGCCTCGGCCTTGCTGCCTGCCCTTAGCATTGCCATATACTATCTGAACAAAGAGTCTGTGTGCCTGTGCGAAGCTGAATTTCCTTAAAAAGCCAAAATGCCTGACACAACCAAGCGCTGCTCCTGAAGTTGCCATCCATATGAAGTATCGCAGTTAAAGAGGATGGCTGAATACTTACCTTTGAGTACAACTTTGTTTCTTGATCTAACCCACAATGTAGAAGTATTGTGGGCTTGTTGACTTGCTGCTGTGCTAATGGTCATTATCATGGTTCATTTCTTTTTTGTGTGTTGCCTTTGTGTGAAAATCTACATCTTTACATTTCCAGTGACAGCCTGGTCCAGACTGAGTTAATATAAAGCTCTGCAGAGAAAAAATGGGGCAGGCTGGTATTAAAAGGAAGGGAAGAAGAGGTGACTGAAAGTTTAGGGAGTCTTAGAGAAAGTTTACTGTCTCCTGTCGCTCTCTGTTCAGCAGAATTGGCCCATCTAAAACCAACACTGGCCAGCAGCAGTGGGAATCCTTTTCAATCACCATTAGCAACAGTTTTATTTCCATCATACTTGACCACAGCAGGCTGCATCCCAGTGAAGAGCATTCCTTTCAGAAAGCCAGCAGACATTCAAGTGCAGCGGATTTACTGTGTGAAAACGGCATTTTTAGGGGCTTCTGAAAATGTTTAGATGAATGCTCTTTTTTTTATTCTTTCTCACAGCTTGATTCTCAGCTTAGAAAGCCCCTCTTGCTAAACAATTTTAGAGTTTCCTACAGGAGCTTAGAAGTTAGGTCAGTGTTCACAATATAAATGTTCAGTTGCTGCTGTGAAATTACACATTTCTTAAGGCCTCTATATTGTTAAAACAAATGTTTGCAGCTATTTTGTTCAGGGTGAATGAATTGGCGTTAGTGATGCATATTTTCAAGACGACAAAAGAATTCTGCAGTCTTTTCATTTCGATGAAACTCTGCAGTAATGTTTGCAAGGTTTTCTTCCTCTGACTTGTGGGACAGCTTTCCATAGCACAGCCCTATGCAAGTTGAAAAGAGCCAAAAAGAAAAATCTCCCCCCCAGTTTGGCCCTATTCCTAAAACTTTCCATATCTCGTTAATCAGGAGACTGGTTTCAGAGCAGAGGGAGCCAGTGAAGGGACATAAAGTGCAAGCTTATTTGTTGGAGAGAACTAATAAGAATAAAGTCAGTCTCTATTACCGATCATAGCTAAAGCAGAGCTACAAGGAGCTGGATAAATTCAACTCGTAGTGCAGTGGAGTGCACTCCTTCACTCCCCAGACTTCCCTTCACTCCTCAGACCATATTAAAGTGGATCTGCATTTGGTTCCTTTCCTGTGTAGAAATGCCTGGGCTCATGCCAGTTCTGGCTGGAATCAAAGGGAATCTCTCTTCTGCAGTGAATTATGTGACGGGCAATTATGTGCAAATAACTATAAAAGTATGGGTTTTGACAAGTTCCCGTAAAGTCCCTATTTATGTTCACAAACTTTTACTGTCTTCTTCCCTGAAGCTGAAGATTTCAGGAGCAGCTTGTGAACTTTGTGCCCCTCATAATTTATCTTTTCCTGATCCAACTTTTAGGGCTGCCCCTATGATAGGATTTTCACACTCTGATTCCACATACCCCTCCCCACACAACCTGTAATTGTGTACCAGGTTAATCCCATATCCTTAAATTAATAGCCCAGTCAACAAAGACAATATTTTAGAATTACCAGGCAGAAATTATCATATTTAGGCAGTTTTTCAGCCCACCTATAGGATGAATCATCTCCCTAAGTGGTTGTAGCTCGTTGTTAATGATGCAGGCTGGGTGAATCATCCCCTAACTGAGATGCCACCAGTAAAATCAGGGTCAATCCAGGCCTGGAGTGTTCCTGCCTAAAGGTCTTCTGGGCATTCAAAGCAATGGGTACAAATTTGGTTTGGGTTAGAGTGAAAACATAATGCAAAATGCAGTCTGAAAACCATGTGCTGTGGAACAGTTTGACATACTTCTGCTGTTCTCAGGGAATAAGTGTGGCAACACTTTGGGAGTTGCGAACATAATTTGAATATTGGGCTTTTTAATTGATCCCAGTCCCAGTGAAGACAGACTTGACATTACATACTGTGTGATCACTGGCACAGCAGGAGCAGTTAGGCAGAGGGGATTGAGTGGTGTGTTCATGAAAGACCTAATAGAAATTAAAGATATAATGGTGCCTCCAGGAAATTGTGCTCCCCCACACATGTGGTGTGTTCTTTCTAATACCAAGAATATAGGGAATATTTAATGAACTGGATCTTAAGTGTGTAGTGTGTTTTCCACTGCAACTATGCGGTCTCCATTAAATACAATACTGTATTTTTTATGGGCAAGCAAATTGGTTTCTTTTGTTTTGTTTTGTGTTGCTGACATTGGCCAAGAGCATACATTTTCAATTTCCTACTGTAAATTGTGCTTGTCCACTTTTGAAGGGTACAGAACAAAGGTGTATAAATGTGTGTGTCGAGGGTGGCACTGTGGAAGATGGAGTTAAATAATGCAGGTTCTAATGCTTTCAAACTAGATTGAGGTGAATATTTACCTGACTGCCATTTTTTCTAGAAATGACTGCCCTACCTAGAGTTCTCATGTCCTTGTGCACTCCTCAATTATAGTAATATTCAGTTAAAAGGTATTTGGGCTGCAGAACTGTATTTAAATGACTGACTCATTCAAGTGCTTTGCAGACTGTTAGAACTTAGTTATAGACTGGCCAATTCAGACTGAAGGTGAAATGTGCTTAATGAGCATGAGTTTATCTTGTTTCTGCCAAGTAAAACCATTCTTGTTTTAGTGGTATTTTCCAGTGTAATGTCTATTATTAGGATGTAGGTGGGAAAGTGCGTGTCTCCTATTTTGGCAACAAAATCAGTAGCCGCTAGGTGCTGGGATGATTTTGAAAGTGCAGCCAATGCAATGTTCACAGTGATCAAACTGGAGCTATTGCTGCTATGTCAGCTGCCAAAGATACATAGTTAGAGACTTCATTCAGGGAGAATGAGGAAAATTCATAGTCCCATGACATTTAACAAAGAGAACAGCCAAAACTCCTATTATGTATTTCCTTTTTTCCATTTTTTTGTATGTGTTTTTCTCCTACTTTACATTTCTCTGTATCATAAGGGTTCTTTGTTTAAAAGATTTGGTAGGTGTTGGTAAAAAAAGCAGCTGAACTTGTAGTTTGATCCATCCAACCAGCTCCTTCTGCCACAGACAGCTGTTCTTTCCTTTCAAACCCTCCAAAACCACTCTGACCTAAATGTTTCATTTTTAAAAAGTGAATCATCAATCATAACCTTTGTAGTAAGGAAGAGATACTTCTGAACAATAATTGCAAAATTCCCTTGCATTCCTTTTAAAATGGTGTCTGCTGCTCTTTGTGTAGCAACTGTACTTTTTCTGCACCTACCAGTTCTTACTCTGTATCTTCTTTTTCCTCCTCTCTCAAAACATGCTGACGCTTTGTCTTCCCACTTCTATCATATTCCCTGACTTTTACCCTTTGCATCTTGTTTCCATAGGCCTTTCCTGGTACCACTGAAATTAATGGACTTTTTGGCAATTTCTGTGTCTACAACAGTGCCAGATGCTAAGTGCTGCTGCACCTGGACCAGTAGCAAATGTATCAGGTTGCCTATGAAACTCCATCATGCTGGTGCTCTACAGGAAAACCATCACTGCTTTTGTCAGGTTAGCCAGGATGTACATCATTGCTAAAGAAGCAGTCAGGATGTATGGAAAATTAAATCAAACTCCCAAGATGAATCGGAGATTGGCTTCCTGCCAGTTCTGCTCCTTAGGCTGAGGTCTTTAGCAGACACATACTGGAGGAGGAATCAGGAAGGAAGGGAAAAGATGGAGTAGGAGAAAGGGTCACTTTACGTGCCTTGAGGCAAAAGCTTAGCTGTCCTCTGCAGTGGTTTCTAACTCTCTGAAAACCTCTTGCTTTCAGCTACTGAATGAGTACTCGTCACTCCAATTTTTACTTTTTTTTCTTTCTCTCTATTGAAGTATAAATATCAGTCTGCCCTAGTAAGGTAGTCTGACTTTTGGAACAGACAAAGGTTAAAAAGTTGTTTGGAAAACTTCACAATAATATATAAAGAGCATGTCACCTGCCTTGTCTCCACACTGGAGAGCTGTGCTACAAAATCTCTGCATGAACTGTTGGCTTAAACTTCCTTTTTAGGTAAAATAAGATTGTCCATGTAACCCAGACAAGGCAAACCAACTGGAATCTTATAAAAAGGATCAGAGGTTGAGAGATGAAGGATGGAAAATCAGGGATTGGAAAAAATGTCTATACTTTGTCCTGGACTTATCCTCTGTAAGCACTTTAGTGATGCATTAGAAAGCCAGTAACCCTAAGCTTTTTCTTTTTGATAGAAACCAAGAAGCATCTCCAAAGAGTGATTCTGCTCAGCTAAAACCTGAGCCAGCCTGTCCACATAAAACATCTCCCTTTCTTGATGATAAGGGAAGCAAAAGGCAACTCATTTTCTACTTTTGGCATTTCAAGCAAATGCTTAAATTTGAAAAGGATTAAATTGGTCCTTTGTATATACTGTGGGGTTACAGTGTGTATGAATCTGCAGAGAGAAAATAGGACATTAAAACCAGTGGCATGGAGGAAGGACTGGCACATGAATCAGGTTGTATGTATGGGGCAAAGGAAAGAGAAAAAGTAATGGTAACCAGGAATAGATGAGAGTGATGGGCACTTGACAGAATCATCTGTGGTGACAGAGAGGAGGAAATGTGGAACAAATGTCCCTGTTTTTAGCCATGTTCAGTACACGGTGGTAAAAAGACAATGTTAGAAGCTGAGAGTTAGTATTGCTTGGGAGGAGACAGCTAGATCATCTCTAGGTGTACTGGAGACTGGGGTAGATAGACTACGTGCAAACCTCTGTTTCTGAGAAGCTTGAGAAATCAGGGATTTTATGCTTAAATTGTCTTGTTCACTGTCATTAATAATTTGCAGCAAAAGCAGACAAAGCTAAAATAACTTTCCCATGTTAAAAAACCACCCTAAATAATTTTCTATTTTCACTCAGAGATTTGTGCAGGACCAGCAGGGTCATAGCAATCCTTGAAAAGTTAGAGAATTTTTTATCTAAGAGACCATTGCTCTTCCGTTTGTTTATTGCTTCATCTGACACCTTAAGCACTTCCCATGTTGCTGAGGATTGTCTATAAATCTTGTATCTTGTGCCAAATTAAGAAGACCATCTGTTGAAGAAAGTCTGTGTAAGGAGGTTTCCTGGAATGCAGCATTGATGAAGCTGCACCTCTACCATCATTTGAAGCCCTGCTTCCTCAGCAAAGAAGGGGCCAGGACTGGTTTTTTGATGAGCAACATAGAGCTCCAGTGAATCTGTAATTTGCAGCTGTCTGTTGATTGAATTTGTGTATTAATGGTTATAAGGATCTTCCTCCTTAAGCTATAAATCAGACTTTATGGTATTAATTCATAGGAAATGATTAAAGCATCCCAAATAGGTAAAGATTTACAGGTTTAATATTAGCTGCTTGACTGGCATCTCCTCTTGATGTTGACTGATTGGAGTGTGTTCATTTTTATGGAGTTTTTCTTCATTAATAACCTGTTTCTGACTCCCTCAAACATGTGCAAGGGACACAGAGACAGTTATTTGTTCAGAACATGAGGGACTGTAGGTTAAATGTTTTCCTTCATTTCACATTAGTTACAGTCCTGTATTCTCAGCCTTAATCAGCAGTTCACTGCTGGGAGTGAAACAGGAAAGCAGTTATGTTATGTTCTTCATCATGAGTTTCTGAAAAGTCAGGGAGGTCCACTGTGAAGAGCGTGCTGAGTTCTGGCTTTTTTTATTCATCTGAGCATGCAAAAATTATTTCCATTTTGAAGAACATGCAATCTTTATTAAAAAAAAATTTCCTGGGGATTTGAAGATATGACAGCACAGACAACTGGGATAGCAATTCAGAAAATGTTTTCCTAGGTAGGAGGCAGCAAAGAAACAAAATGTAAGAGAATAGTTTTTGAAGTAGCACTTGTGTATTGGAGAGGGTAGAGGGCAATGTAGAGAGGATCAGAGAT
Source organism: Eopsaltria australis (assembly GCA_034509425.1). Classification (NCBI taxonomy): domain Eukaryota; kingdom Metazoa; phylum Chordata; class Aves; order Passeriformes; family Petroicidae; genus Eopsaltria; species Eopsaltria australis. The sequence continues at coordinate 1,674,811 of JAVTVJ010000395.1, forward strand.
ACAGTAATTGTGTCTGGGAAGGTCCTGGATGGTCAGGAGAATATGGTTGACTTGTATTGATATAAAATAGGAAGAACTTCATTGAATGATGGTTGAATTCCAGTGTTTGGATGTGCATAACTTGTATATCTCTAAGTAACCACATTTCTGCAGCAAACAAGGCTGTGTAGGCATCTCAACTTTAACCTCCTCTTAAAAATAAATGTTGCTGCAGAACTACCTCCTTTGTTATTAGGCTAATAACAAATTTGATGGTGCTCCCTTTGATTTTAATATAAACATTTTTCTTTTCTGGAAGGCACTGTACCTTTTGTTCTCCTGAAAATGAGATGCTTTTTTGATGTCATCTCTATCATATGGGTCACACTGCTATTCAGTAAACAGTGAGATCTTGATACTACTCATGTCTCACATTGCTCAAACCTAGCATTAGGCCACTTAGGGATGAGGTACTTTCAGTTTTATCCGTCATGATGGAACATGGATAAAATCAGTAGTTTCCAAACTGATATACAGACATAAAGGTCTGCCAAGACTTATCTGATCTTGAGAATTTTTCTTGCTTTGATTCAGCTATTAAATCATGTTCGAAGAAGTTCTCTAGTCAGAAACATATCATCAGCTGATGGTGTGACTGGCAGGAGTCCATGCAGTCATGCAGCTCCACTCTGCCTGAAGAACTGTTCCTTTTCCTGGACTTTGTTCAAAATCCCTTTCTGTAAAAGGCAGCAACAGTGTCATTGCCACTGCAACGTGGTATAGTTACTGGTGGGAGGGAAAGACTCTTCATGATTGCCTTTATTTAAGAAATGTACATGGTATAAAGAGTTGTGGACTCTTCTGGTTTTCCTTCCAAGAAGTTGATGTGAAAGTGAGTTATTACTACCGCAGAGAAACAGAAGAAGGGTAATATTAGGATGTTTATACTTTAAAGGTGATCCATGCACAGTGCCTGGAGGATCTTGTGATGAGATGTCACATCAAATAAGAAATACAATACTCAAATTCAGTTGTCATGAAAAGAAGGTTTTACTTTGACTCTATTCCAGCACTGAATCCATTCCAGAAAAAGTCTCAGTTTCAGAATTATTTTTATTTTGCTTTGAACGCAATTCACATACACTAAATGAAAAAGAACTTTCATGTTGTGATTAGAGAAAGTAGCTCAAAGAACATTTTAATGCTACTTGCTCTTACTTTTGATTTCATGTTCCAGAAATGTCTGTGGTGCTTGCTAAAGATCATAAAGCATCATCAGCCTCTTTCTTGCCATGCATAATGAAAGCCAGGATTTTAGCAACACTGGAAAGAACCTTTATTTACATTGCACAAAGGAAAACAACTTTTTGAAAGACCAATATTAATCATGAACAGTACAGCAAATCACAATGTTTTCACAGCAAAACACAATCAAATGTTTTTACTCTAGCCAAAGAACCGATTTTTGATTCTGAGAATAACACTGTTAATATTTAGAAGGCCTAATGCTGTTTACCCTTGGTTATTTCAATTATGCTATTTAGTAACATCTTGATTCTTACTGGTTGTCTTTGCTTCTTTGAGAAATACATTTTTCCTACAGTCTGAATGCAGTTTGAAAAGGTGTGTGAGATTCCCAAGGAAGTCCCCGAGACAAATCAAATACTTGCCACCTTTCTGTTTGATCAGTTGATTCCAGATTTTAGTCCATCAAAAGCAGTTTATGCAAAAGTTGCATCTTCATGTCTTGAAACTCTACATTTCCTTCATAACCTTCTTCGTTCAGTGCTCCAAAGAGAACACAGCTCCCATTCTCCTATCAATAATAATAGAGATCATTAAGTACGTTACTTGTAAGAGCTCCTGGGACATCTTCCTGGTGGTTCCCTTCTGATGTTATCCATGGGTATTTATGTTAAAAATCTGTGACTGCTTGAAAAAAATGGATCAGTATCACAGTGTTTCTGTTTCTTGGTCTCTTGTTTTTCATATACTGAGGAAAATCCCATCCTACCTAATACTAATCTTTTTGGCTTTGCCCTTTAATTGCTGCCACCCATCCAATCAAAACAAGGCAGAATCTGCCAAGTTGTAGTATTTCTGTGCTTTATTCCTTGAAGAATGTCCTTGTCTCCTCGTTCTTGAATGTTTTCTGTATGTCGCTTGTAACAATTCCCCAAGATAGTGTGTGCTCATAATTAGTGGAGCTTTTGAGCAGATTTAGGCCACTGTTCCATAATCACCTCTTTTTCCCTCTTTTCCAGTCATTCTTCTGTGATGGACAAATATATTTCATGACATAATAATGTCCCTTGGCAGATTTGCTCTCATTATCGTAACGTGAATGTTTATAGACAATGGACTCAATGTGCCAGTTAAAACAGCTTTTGATTTTGCTTATCTGAAGCCAAAGTTCTTGGCCCCTCGTGTACTACCAAACTATGTGTAAAAGGATATTCAGCTCTGAATGAGATCACTAACATCTGTTGCTGCACATAACGTTTAATCTTCAAACACCATCAACAACAACAAAAATCAGGCAATCAAAAATGCAGAAGTGGAGAGACATGGGTGCTGTGAGTGCAGCTTCAATTGCTCCTTACTGCTGCCATGCCTTTTGCACACAGTGATGTTCTCCTCTCAGCTACAGTAACCTGCCCTCAGGAGACCCTGAGGATTGTACCAGGAAAGTAAAAAAAAACTTTTTAGAGAAGAGCAACCCAAAATGCAGCCACTCGCCCTCATCCTCTGGGCATTTTGGTTCCAGCACAATACAGGGGTGGAAGGGTCGTAAATGACAGAGGTACTGAAGTGGTCAACACTGTTTATTAAATAGTCTCTGATATACAGAGATTAATCTGACCTTTATGGTAAAATTAGCTCATAATCACTCCAGTTGCTCCTGGTAGTATCCAAATACAATTGTGTATCTCCTCTTCTTTGTGATACTCCTGAGAGATAAAAGATGATTGCAATTTTCCAACTGTCCTGAAGAACAGGAAGTATCAGCCATTACCTTCATGTGGTCTTTGCATTTGTCATTGAGACACATCTTGACAAATTTGTTTTTCTTTTCCTTTCTCTGTTCTGAGAACTTTCGTGCCTCCTGGATCAGGAGCTGAATAAGGTATCTGGGCTTTACAGAACCTTTCAAAATGCTAGGACCCCCACCTTGGAGCTTTTTCAGAAAGCTTGGGAAGAGCCCTGCTTCTAGATAGATGTAATTTTTCTTTTTGTGGATGGCAGATGGTCTTGGCTTGTTCACAGAACTGCCCAATGCTCCCAGAGCCTGATAACCTTAGCCAGCTGAGTCACAACCCTGTGTACTCATGGATTCTTGATAACTTTGCTGAAACCTCACATATTGTCTTTACTGTTTTTCTTAATCATAGGGATTCTCCCATGATTCACTGAGAGCTCTGTCAGACTTATATTTGTTGTGCTCCACTGACGTGTCTTGAAGCTATTCTGCTTTTTAAATACAGTTTAAAAGTAGCATGGTAATGATAATGGGAATAATATAACGGATTGATGAAATAAAGTAAATTAAATTTTAATGCTAGCAGTAGAAGTTAGTTATGACATTTTAGTTATATTGTTCTATCTTCTAGAGTTTTAAGTCCTTGAAGAAGGAAATGTTTATGGAATTTTGTTGTATAACATTGCTGTTGTAAATGTACTCACTGGTCTGGTGCCATTGTGTTCCCCATCTCCTTGACTGCTCTGAATTTTCATAGATTTCACAGAGAGTTCATCATTGTCTTGCACAGGTTGTTCCATCAAATGGAGATTCGGCCCTCACATTCTTTCCAGGAGTCACAGTTAATGAACTTGCCCCAGGATTTCCTACGTGATTTGTGTTTGGTACCTGTGGTTATACCCAAACATTCCTTGCAGTGAAACAGATGTTTGTCATATGGTCCTAAACATATAAATCGGCCCGGTCTTTCCAAGCGATTTGTGTGCCAAAGAATTCAATTATGGCTCTGAATGGGCCTGGGCCATAATGCTGTGAGACAGCTTATTTAATAGAAATTCTGGGGGAATTTAATAGAAATGTTTACCAGGGTGAGGCCAACAGGAATGAAATGCAGTCCTGGAAAGAGAACTGTCATGCAGATGACTCACTGCAATCAAACACTTTGAGAAAATATGGTCTCTAAATGTTATGTCTACATCTAATTAACTTTATTTATTGTAGGACCTATAGAAATACAGAAACTGTGAAGTTTAGGGAAAATTAAATTAGGTTTTCAAACAAATGCCAGGCTGCCCAGCGTTCCTTTTTTTGAAAAAACTCCAACAATCTTTTTGCCAAGTAAAGTGAAATATGGTTAAATGCAAATGTTGATGTCTTTCAAGAAGGAAATTCAGCCACTGACTCAAACCTTGCTTTAAAAAATTGAAATGTTAAAATCATCCAGGTTTCAAACTGAAAAGTAGGCTCATATATACACAGACTTTATTTAATCAGAAGCTTTGACATTTCTGCTTTAAACCCCTTCTCCAGACACCTTTTTTCCCCTATTGAAGCATGCACAACTTACAAAATGTACTCACACTCAAATAGGCACTTGCAGTAGAGCTGACAGACTTAGTTCCAGTCGTGACTATATATGTGTATATGTACGTGTCATACAATAAGTAATGATTTTTTCCCCACTTTATTACTAATGTCTCAATATTGTTTGATTATACTTGCATAAGGATTGATACCACTGGAGACTTGATGCTATATGCTGCTGAGGGTAAGGGTGGGCAGGATAAAGATTAGGATTCAAGTTCCTGCATGAAAATACTGTGATTTTCAATGAAGTGTGTGTAGGAGCAACAAATAAAACCAAGTGATGCCTCACTGATGCCCAGTGATAGAACAGGCCGTGTGTTCTTTGCCTAAGTATTTTGATGATTTGTTAATTGCATCAAAAGACAAAAGAGAGGAGAGAGGAGATGGATGTACCCTGTCTTTTCAGAGGGTGGGTGTCTGGAGGGCCAAATCCTCTATGGGATAACAAAAATAATGCCTTTCCAAGAAGATCTTAGGAAACAATTTTTCTCTGCAAAAGCTACTGATCCTCATACATCACTGAGAAAATAGATTGAGTAGTTAGGAAATTAGTGATCTTAGGCAAACTAACACTACATAGCACAGTCCATTTCAACTTCAGATCTTGGAAAAGCTGTTTGAAGACTGACTTCATGAGCGAGCAGTAGGCTGGCACTCTTTTTTCCTCATCTGTATAATGGTCCCTCCTCTTTGCAAGCAAAAACTTGCTCTGTGAAATCCTGCATCATTTGGAGAGCAGTCCAGGAAATCACAGCTCTGCTCACCAGCCAGCATGGCGATGGGGATGTATGAAGGGCAAGAACATCTTTCTTCAGCCTGGTCAGGGCAGTGTCAGTGCAGCACTGAGTCTAAGTTCACAGGGAGCCCCGCCAAATGCCTTCAGGCTTCGTACTAGAGGAATTGTGTACAGGAGCCAAGAGAGGGAAGCCCTGAAGAAGGGCTGTGGCCAAAACTATAGAAATCATGTCTAGGTCTGAATAAAGCACTTTGCTGACCAAATTTGGATTGTCACCAATTGCTTCTATTTAATGACACCCTGTGGAAAGCAGTTCCTTACACTATTAAACTTCTGAAAGAGGGGGAGCAGAGCCTCTAGGTCAGTGATTAACGAACTAAAATAATGAATTGTGTGTGAGGCACTTTGGGGGATAGATATGACTCAGTTTGTAGAAAGAACGAGGTGTCATTTCATTTTTTTAGGGATGTAAGTTTGTAACTAATTTTTGTCTCTCCTTGCCAGCATAATGGTTTGAATGTTAATTTAATTTTGCAGAATATCATTTATGTAAATGTAATTAGAAGGGAAACATGATCGGGAGATGCATAGCACCAAAGAAAATTTATTACTCCAAGGGGTATTGCTCTAATCATTCAACTGCAATATTGAGTTTCCCAAGATTTAATCTAAAAGCAATAAATTACAAAAGGCTAATGTCCTGCCCAACAAAAAGCTGTCATGAACCCAAGTTTCTGTGGGGAAAAAATTCAACTTCATTTCAGCAACAGGCTCTCCTCGTTTACACATTCCTTTTATGATTCCAGTCGAGTCAAAGTAAAATGAATACAAATGTGAGAGTTCGAACACTTTCCCTGAATATGTATGTGTGTCTGTTGGTGATTGTAATAATCAGCAATTCAAGGCACAGGGACTCTGTTATCTCAGGCAAAATTAGGAATGCAGTCCCGCAAAGATACCACTGAAAATTCTTCTCCCCACCTTCACATGACCCTTTGATTTAAGGGAAGGCAAACTTGAGTCTGATTAATTCCAGTGTCCATATGAATGTCTGTTACTAATGTGCTGTTGTCTTTGTTCTGCCAACAAAATGAATGAGAAGAAACAAGCTGTCCTTCTGCCTGTGTTAGTGACTGCAACCTATGTGCTCCGTGGGAAACACTGCCCATGTGGGGAAGTCACCCTGTTGATTCTGATGGTCTGGATTTACTAAAGAGACAGTTTTGCAAGGTGGAATGAAAGACAAACCAAATAATATCGTGTGCTTACTTCTCAAAGCCCTTGAATAGCAGTTCTGCTGTTCAAGGAGCATCTCTCCACTTGAGTAAACCTGTAAGAAAACTTTGTTGGGAAATAAACAACAGCTAGGCAAAATAAAAATTTGTAAGTTTCCTATTGTGTGGGCTAAAACACTGTTAAATGTTGGGGTTTTGTGGTGCAATTTAGTATGAAGGCTGATGCCAACATTACACTTCTCTAAGAAGTGGAGTAATTAGTACAGGAAATAGATTTCTTATGTTTTATTTGGAAAAATTCATCCCTGTTTTAACTCCACTGTAGCCTGCATTAAATTTGTTCTTATTTCCCAGTGTTTCTCTGTGTAATTTTTTATATCATGACCTTTAATTCACTGTGATTGTCTTTTTAGGTAGGAGCCATAGTTCCTCTCTCAATTTGTTGCTATAAATTATGTCGTAAGTCTTAGTTTCTTGGCTTGCAAAGTGAAACCCATCAGATCTGCAACAAGTTTTTACAAAGTACTCATTGGCAGGTTTACAGATTCCCACAGCTGTACATGGGACACAGGGAGAAGTGCAGGGCTGCAGCCTCAAAGGCATGGAGAAATAGAACTATGAGAGGACTGGGGAAAATGCAAGGAACAGAGAAAACAATCCTGTTAAAAGCAGGGAAGGAGGGCCTCAACATATGAACTGCTCATTTCCATGTGGAGGAAAGATACCTCTTAGGAGGATGGCTGAAAGCATTAATGAGCAATCCAGAGAGTGAGAGAAAGTGGCTGAGCTTGTTGGGACATACAAACAAGCTCGTGAGGCTCAGAACCTGCTACTCACCAGCAAAGTTAAGTCAGTTATGAATAAGATTACTGAAATCAAATCAGTTTCTTCTTCCTTGTCCCAGGCAAGTTCTGGAGATAATGATTGTAGCCAAGATGGCTGTGAGGATGTGGACGCACAGGTCAGTGCTGGCATCCCATGCTATGATGACACTGGGGAGACAGGGAGATACCTGCCTTCTCCTTCTCTTCCTGCCTCTTGTACTTGCTGCAGAGTTGGGGTCCTGTGCTGGGAACTCTTCTTACAGGGCTGTTTCCATGCAGCAGACACCCCAACTTCTGTTTCAGTTCAGCTAACCCAAAGTCAAACTGAAGGGAGGAAAAGGTGGTTCAATAGATTCATTACAACTTTCATACTCATCAGCTTTTATTCTGTAGGGTACTAGTATGAAGCTGTTAGAGTTGTAATTCTCCACCCATGGGTGTTTAGGGAGGTCCAAATGTGTGCAGCAGAACACAGAACAAATTGCTGTGGGTACACCTAATTATCAGTCAACATGCACAGTACTAATCATCTCATCATTGATTCTGTTCAAGTACATCACAGATCAGGACAACCTGAACAGAAAGCTGCAGGTCTCTGGTATATAATTGCATCGAGGATGTGTCACAACCAGGGTTAGTTCGTGGCTTTTTGAAGGCAGATCAGTAGAGAAGGACAAAACCTGAGAAATGAAGGGACAAGTCCTGCCTTGGTGATCTATCGGGTACACAGACTGCAGGATGTAATGCTAAGAGGCCTGAGATTTATTTTTAATTTCACAAGATGTAATTGGTCCAGTTGTGAAATAATGTCTAAGGTTTTTGTCTCTTTAGTTTTTTCGTAATGCGGGAAGGGGAGGCCTGCGTCATGGAAAATGTTTTTTGCCCCAAGTGAAGACTACTGTTCTATAATTCCTTAAGAGACTTACATGAAGATTTTATTAGTCAAAGATGATCTTCCAAGATCATCATCATTTATTACAGTTCTTGTGTTTTCATTCCAATGAGATTTATAATTATAAACTGGTAATTAAAGAGGCTCCACTCTGTAATTCCATAGGAATTCCACTGTGATCTGACATTAATTAGCAACCAATTATAAATTATGATATAACTTTTACGAAACCCACTAGTGTCTGGATGCCTTCTTTCAGTTACAAGGAAATGTTAGAAGGAATTTTGCCTTTATAAAAATGGAGCCTTGTTAGAAGTTGATCAGTACCAGCATGGGCTACCATGTTTCCATGATGGAGCAACGACATGGGTGGGCAGGTTCCACCTGCTAAGGTTTTGAAATCATTTTTATCCTGATCTTTTTTTAAGAGGCATTTTTCTCACAGGATTTCAGCTTTCTGTCATGCCAACAAGTGTGCATTCTTTGATGCTTAGATTTTATCTGATTTGTTATGTAAATCAGAGTGATATGGTGCATTATGGTGCTTTGCTTGATGGCTGATGCAAGCTCTCTCTGCCTTGAAAGTGTATTTTAAATAATTACAGCCAATGAGGAAAAAGAGAAAAATAGTCACAGGCTTCAACGAAAATGTCTGTGGGACAGAGAATGTGTGAAAGCAGGCTAAGGGGATGAACATTCAAAGTTCTGGCATTATTTCACCATTTGCATTAAAGATCTGATATCTAAAGAAATTTGTGTGTCCCCAAAATCTGACAGGTTAAATTCTACCTAGAGATATCTTGGTAATAAAACACCTGATGGATAATCAAGACTTAACACCTCTTTTTCCTTTTTTTTTCCTACTTTTATTTGGATCTTTAAATTATTTTTTAATTTTTTTTTTATGAACTCAGATCAGTTATCCCCATTAATCTTGTCAGAAAGAAGTGGGGAGTGGGATAATACCAAATCCATTCCTTGCAAAAACATGTAGAGAGCAAGAGACCTAAAAGGAGACAACAGATTCTTTTTGCATGGATGAAATCATGAGGTAAGTTTTCAAAGTATTGCCCTGCAGATTAATTTCCACCAACTCCACTAAAACTAGTGAAAATCACATGTGGGTTTCTAAATATTTCTTAGCATGTTTCTCTCTTCTTTACAGCTTCTCTCTATCACCTCCTGCAACTCTTTTGATCAAACCTCCAAGACTTTTCCCAAGAAATGTGACTTCTGATCTGATTGGAGTTTGTACAGGTAACAGAGTAAAAGGAAGCATGATCTTTTAGTCATATCCACATCCATACTCCATCATAAAGTGCCTCTAAACTGGGCACGAAGCTGTTCAGGAAAGTAAAATTGTGGCTTATTTAGCAGACAAATTTTGTTGGCTTTGGAGTCCCCACTGTTCCTCAGGGTCATTGTGGATATACATCATTGTGGATGTGCGGATGTACATCTTTCGTTTATCTTCCCATTTTTTGCCATTTTACAACAGGGAAATTTATGGGAGTAATCCTCTTATTTAAACTCAGACAAATCCAACAGTCTTGATCAAGAGATAGTCCTGACTGTTGTGTTCTCCCTCGTTAAAGGAACTGTACCTATTCTTCTATAAAATAGATGAGATTTCAGCTTGGAAATTCTCATAAAAATCTCATTCTGTTATGTTGCATCTAAATTGTTATCAGGATATCTCTGAACATCTTTGCTAGTAGGCCAGAGATGTGTCACTGACAGCAAGGAGCAGAGTGCAGCTTTAACATGGGGAAATATTCTAAAGTCCCTTGATCAGATCAGCATCAGCAGTGACTCAGTCTACTTGTGTTGGACCCAGAGAGTACACATGAACTAAACTTGCTGCTTTTGCTTGTAACTATCCCTAAAAGGGATTAAGTTTTTAAGATCTGGCTACATGCATTTCAGATATTAATATATTCTCTTGGTTCTGTGCCTAAGTAAGATTTAGAGGAATTTGGAGAGCAGCTGGACGCTACAGCTTTAGGAGATCCAGCGTCGAAGCAGGGCTCATAGTAACCAATATTCTGTCAGCAAATCCTAATGCTCTATATTTAACCTACTATTAAAATTATGTTTTGTTATTTTTGCTTACCTTAATCTCAAACCTTGGTTTTTGTATGTTTGCAGAACAAGGCAAGGTCTTAAGGCTATAAAATTTGTCTCACTGCTTTTCTTTTAGTTAAGTGTTCATTTGATGGCATCTGAAATGGCAAATAAGAAAGGCAAGTATTATGTTTCAAGGAGAGAGTTATAAAAGTCTGAACTGTATCTGAAGTATATTTTACTCCTAATAATGAGAGCTGGATGAACAGCATTTAAAAAAATATGAACCTGCCCCAACTACATTGGTTCAGATGTAACTGATCTAATGCAGTTTTCCAAAGAATAATTGATATTATATAATCATAACTGGCAGTTTATGTCATGAAAGTGACACTTGACACTTTCCTGCTAACTAGTTTAGCATCATCAATTAAAACATCACTTGTGTAATGACATTTTAGTAACAAGTTTAATATCATAAATTATGACATCACCTTCCTTTATGGCATCAGGGTTGAATAAAAGGTTTTCTTTAGAAAAGTGAAAAACTGAAAAAAAAAAAAAATGGAGGAAGCCTTAACATTGCCTTTCATTTTGTCTTTATAAAAGGTACACGTTGTATTCTTCTGGCCACTGTCCTAATTAGGAAGGATCTGAAAGGTGAAATGCTACAAATAATGGTGAAATAAAAACAGAGATGAACTTCCTTCAGATTAACACAGAAAACCTCCCAGTAGACAGTAGTGTCCTTTGCATCATACCAATGAAAATCTTTGAGAAATGGAGAAGAAAACATGGGCATGCTCATGGAACCTGATGAACTCAATTATAGTGCAGTAATATTTCCTGAGATGTGGTGTGAAAGTTCAAGATTTCATCATTGCCCAACAGTCAATGTTGCTTTTCTTCATGGTCAGTGGCTTTGAAGTAATCTTTTTTATATTATTCTTCACTGAATGGCCCAATTTTGGTGCTGGAGTCTGGTATTCAGACTCTTCTGGACACTAGATTTTATGATGACTGTTAGTGATTTGAGTCCTGAGTTGGCAAATGACTCCATTTGTTCATGTCTATTTAGGCTTATGGAACCAGACAGGAGCCAGACATGAATTGAGTTCAGAGGATTCCCAATTAAACAAATGTCTCTATGAATGTGTGTCTTTGTAGGATTAACTGCAAGGAGTCAAATATTGCCAGTATATCATGTTTTCAGAGCTGGCCTTCTAAAGGCACATGGCATCAGCTTCACTCTCTTCCAAGGTCAATAAGTGTTATCATTGACCACAGCCACAAGTAGAACAAGCCATAACAAGAATTTTCAAACTTTTTCCAGATTTTTTTTTCTTGAAGCCAAATCCTTACCATATTAAATTGTGCTGAACTCTGTTGGGACTGTATCCTGAGATAATGCTTATCTTCTAGTGCTTGTGTAGAAACTTAGCCTTGTACATTCAGATGGCCCCTGTGAGTTCATGTTTCTCCCATGGCTTGCTTGTATATCAGGTTCTTGGTTTGGGTTTCAAGGGTTTGAAAAGTGTGGAAAGAATCCTAGATAAGAAGTCAAATTCACCTTGTAAAAAACTGGACAACATATATTGTATATTGACTGGGGCAGAAACATTTCCCTGAACAATCCAGAATAATTTCCCTTGCTAATTGCAAGACTGTAAATCCAGGATATGACAAATGGGTGCCACATGGCATCTGGGCAACTGCTCCTTACTCTGGATCAAGTGTCCAGTGCTCGAGAGATGCCCTAATTCCAGCAAGAAGGTGATAATTCAGTAAGTATGAAAACACTTCTTAAATTACACACAAAATTTTAACAAATCTATGTAAATTGACAGTGCATATCATAGTGGTCTCCTGAGGATGTCATGATTTACCTACCCTCTTTTCTCAACATTTTTTCAAAAGTTTTTTTCTCCCATGAATATTTATGTCGATGCCTCATTTGCTGACTGAATTTCCACTCTACTGGAATTATGCTTCCCCATAGTACACGCAGGAAAGGTGAGCTGTTAGAGGTGAGAAAAAGACACTTCATGACCTTTAGGAAATAGCAAGTGGCACTAGATAAAACCTATTCTGTGAGGGGTTACTTATGGATTGGTTGGACATAATTACCAAAAAATTATTATCTCACTGCAACAATTAACTTGTGGTAGATCAGAGTCCAAATCTCCAGAAACTCTGAACTTTCACAAATTGGTTTGCTTGTTGCCACTCTAAGGAGATGAGTAATTCTTAAAATAGGTGTGAGTGATAGATACCACATAACTCGAGTTATGAATATGGACTTATTTACAGCTGACATTTTTTTTAAAGTGAGTTGTAAATGTTAAGGTGCTAGATTCAATTCTTATAAATGTGTTTCCTTGGTGATAAAGCTTTCACTAAGCATGTTATCTATCTGTGCTCTCTTATATGCAGACAAGAAATGATTCACTCTGTATGTTATAGGTCTTGTGCTTTAAAATTGAATCCTCTATTGACTAATGGCTGAGAAACATAGAAATCAAATCCACAGCTGTTTTTTCTTAAAAGTGAAGTTTTGGCAAAAGCAGTGAAGGCTTTAGTGCGTTAGAAAAGTGTGCATTTTTTAAAGTTGTTCCACTTCCTATTTTCTCTCTACAATACTCCCTGAAGTTAAGAGTTTTCTTGTGTTTCATCTTGCAGTTTTAGTGGAACAGGGCTTTGATTTTGCGTGCCCCTCTACTGCCTACTAAATGCAAAGAAGATGTTAGTTTGTGGGGGTATACAAAGCAAAGAACTAAACACACAGAATTAAATCCTTCTGGGACAAAAAAACAATTTATCTGATGACTGAGTGGTGGTTGGAAATCTCTTCAGTGGAGACATAGAAATTACTTGGAAAAGGTGAAGTGAGACAGAAAGACTAAGCAAAAACCTCCATGCACTGACAAATAATGTCACTTATATTAGAGTGAGAAATGCTGGCCTGGTTGGTATCAGTGGGAGTTTTACCATTCTTTGCACTTAACCTGCTTTTGTAAGTAGAGTAAGGGCTAGTTGGGCCATCTGTGAGTAGTTACCTGGTCTTCTCTGTTTTACTCAGGCCTCCTATTAAAGGATGCTCTTACATGTCATCAGCTCCAGCATTCAGGAGATTAGAAGGGTTATAACACAGAAGAACAGATAGATGCAAAAGATGCAAACACAGAGGTCTTCTGCCAGTGAGACACTCCTGGTCCCAAAACACCCTCATCCTGGCATCCTGGCACACATGACACGTTAAAGTTCGAGACCTATTGATGGCATAGGGTAATTGCATTAATTGCATCATAAGGTAGCGGGGCCCCAAAGGAGACCTGGTTTCAGCTATGCTATAACTGGAACAAGCAATTAATGAGAGAGCTTACAAACTCATGAGGCAGGACAGAAGCAGAGTATTAATCACCCATTCTCTGTGTTTGACAGTTGAGTTTAAATATGCCTATTGTTTACATAAATAGTCTATGGATTGAAGGGGAATGGATCTGACTTTTCCTTAACCCTATTGTCAGTTTCGGGGGTTGGCTTTTGTCTCCTTCTTATTTACACCAGCATGAGCTCTGGAACCCCCCTTATGACATAGAAGTCATCAAAGACATTTAAATTTGCTTTTTATGTCTAATTTCAACTTTTGTTTCTATGGTTTAACATTTTGACAGCTGTGGTGCTGTAAAGTAAACTGTGAACTGTTCTGTTCCCAATGATCTTATCTTAGTTTTTTTAAGTAACCTGCTGATGACCTTGCATATGCAAAATCATTCTATACATTTTTTAAGAATGTTGTTTTGGGAGCTTCAGATAAAGGTAATACCAGAACTCATTCAAGTGGCATTGAGTTTCTGAAGCACAGTGAAGACAGAAACCTTCTGACCCTGCAGCTTTGAAAACCTCTTGCTGGCCACTTAAGGAAAATGAGCCAGATTCAGATCACCTTTGCTACTTATTTAGCCAGCCATAGCCCAGGCTGTAGCAGCTTTGTGGGAAAACGGGTTCCCTGGTGTGTGATAATGACCCCACACAGGTCTGAGCTCGGTTATTGCAACAGTTACAGGCTTCCTGGCAGCCCTGGAGAAATTCCTGTGTCACTTACGAAAGCTGTCAAGGGCTGGCATTTCTTTTGAAGAAACCTTAGAGCTGGAGCATAGGACCACCACAGCACAGGGCAGCCCTGCAGAAACCCACATGGAGACTCCCAAGGTTGCTGGCTGTAGTGATGGCTGGATGTGCTCTCTATCTCATGGGCACGAATCATGTAGGTCCCTGAGAAATCTATTTATTGCTGGCTGGGCATGAATGTAAATGTAAATATAAAGATCTTTCATGTCAGCCTCCAAGAAGACTATCACCCTGTGCATGGCTCTGATTAGAGCCCTGAAGAGAGGAGGAAGTTGCAGTGCCTCCTAGAGCCCACATTGCTGCTTTTGGATTTGCTGCTAATGATGTCTTAGTTTTGGAACAGATTTTGCTGGAGCTGTTGCCTAGGTCCTGCTTTTGGAATTGTTTTGTCTTCACTTATGGTCTTTTGTCTCTGTTTATTTTTGGAAATGTCCAGAAATGAAAGGGGCACCACTTTGTCAATAGTGCAGGGGACAAAGAGTTTGTCTTCTTCGCATTTGGTTGGCCTTGAAATTCCCCTTAATTAGTATTATCATCAGATTCTCACTCATATTTACTTACATTTACTACCTCCAAACAATAAATCTGGAAAAATGCTTATTATTTTTCGTTCTAAATCCTGTCCAAAAAAAAAGAACCAGCAGTATAGTTCCACTATAAGAACTGCTGATTTTACCACTTAATTTTCTCCCCCTTCTTCCTATTTCCCTTTGTTTTCTCTATATCTCCACAATACATAAACTCCTTGTCACTCTCACAGCTACACAGCTGCCTGTCAAGGAATACATGGTAAAATTCCTACCATTACCTACTCCTCACACTCAGACAAGCATTAGGCCAAGATCCACAAATGTGATTTGCTTGCCTAGATTTTACTCACTACATGAAAAAGTTGGCAGTTTAAGAGGAGGAGACACAAAGCACTCCAGCTGCCTTCTAGCCTAGAAAATTCCTCTAGAACATCTCCCTTGGAAAAAACACCTGCATCAGAACAAACAAATGTAAATGGATTGGAAAGAATTTAATTTCACTGAAATTGTGGCTGGATTTAGTAGAGACCAGTTTCCTTTGTGAAAACTATCTGAAAGTGGAATGAAATGAAAATAAGTATTCCTTCTGTTCCATCCTTGTCCTAACTCAATAGCATTACTAATAGAAAAGGAGAAAAGGACTTTGTAGGCTCCTGAAAGGATTTGAAGAAGGCAGGTCCCTTGTCTTTTTATTTAAACATTTAAAAAGTGCAAGAACTGAAACACACATTATTTTCAGCATTTAATGTTGTTTTTGTCAATATTTGTGTATTTATTCTCAATTACAAAACTGACACATTTTTTAGGTAGTATTTTCATTAGTGTTACTTCCTTCCTCCAAGCTGAAATATTTTAGAAAATATTTACAGATCCAAAAAACAAATCAATAAAGAAAATCAGACAAGGTAATTACTTTTCTAGCAGGATGCTTTCCTAGTCATGGGTGATATTTTTAAATTTTCTCACAATTAAGTTATTTAGTAAGCCCCTTTGAGTTCTTCCTCAGCCAGAGCAAAATCTCCAAAGCAAATTCCTTCTTGCCATTACTATGTGATACTTCATTCCTGGTATATCTGTTTCTCAGAGCCTGGTTATGAGCTAGGGTTTATGAATTACTTATATTTAAGACTCGAATTTCTTGTTTTTTGGTTTTGTTTTTTATAATTCCTCTTTGTCGTTCCTCATTTTTTTGTCTTCCTACAAAGATCTTTCAAAAGCACCTGAAATTTCACCAGACACCAAAAGAACAACAAAGGCTGGTGTTCAGATGTTGTGAATACCCAGCCATTCTGCTAACCTGTGGCTTTGCAGGGAGCATTGTGATCACGAATTTTCATTTTAAAATATTCTCTTTCTTTGGCATTGCTGGAGGGGGGAAGACAAGTGAACATTATGTAATTTTTTATATATATCCATTGTACTTGCCTGGATTCTCTTTAGTTGGTATATCAAGCCTTCATTAGCTACAAGATAGATACTCTAATAGATACATCAGTTAAACCAAGTTGAGCTGAAGTGTCTTAGATAATAAAGCTTTGTGTAAATTCTAATTCAAGCAATTTCATCAAAAAGCGTAACAAGCAGCTAATCTGGGATAAAAATGTTTTTTATTTCAGTGCCATGTTCTTCATAACATCCTTCACAGATGCTATAACGTTATTTTACTCTTTAGAAAAATATAGAACAACATGATTGTCTCACACCAGGCATAATCCCAGTGGAAATTAAAATTGCATGCATTTTCTCATCACTCTTTATTTAACAACTGGGAGAGTTTTAATATTTGAAACTCAGCAAGAAAATTGTCTTGAAACACAGAGATTCCTTTGGGGTAATTTCACTTTTGTTTTGTGCGAACTTTAGCTGAGCAATTTTTTACAGTAATGCAGATCTGTGGATTGAATGGCAGTTAATGGGAGGTTCTGTATGTGCTTCTCACCTAATATAGAAGAAAAAAATCACAAGGAACATTCCAATAAAATAATTTTAATCAGCTGGCCTTTATTAGTAAATAAAGATGCTCTGTTTTAGATTTTTAATAGTTTATTTTAGATGCATATCATTGGGTTTAAAGGTCAACCTGAAAGTGACTATATTCCTGCATAAAAGGCAATACAGTTGTGACATTTTTCAATTTTCACTTTTTTTTTTTTCTGTAATTGAGAGGACATCTGGCATGCCCAGGACATCTAACATTGATGCAATTTGGTAATGTAGTTTGCTTGACTCAGAGCAGCAGTACCCAAAAGGATGGCTCATCTGCAAAATGAGCTTCTTTTTTCCCTTCAACAACTGAAGGACAAATGCTTGCAATGCAAAATAGCATTACAATAGGCTCTGGCAAGTGATCATAGAAAAATGACAGTGGATTTAGTAGGGTTGATTCTATCAGCTGATTTTTATTTTTGCTTGCAATCGTCCCTTGGGAGATAGGCTTGCTAGCAACACACCATTGGCTATCACACAGTGGCTTCCTATATTCATTATTACTCATATCTCCTGCAGATTGAAGATTCAGAGTTCAATAAGCACCTTGCAGAAATACTCCAATCCCATTCAGAGAATGTGGCTGTTGCATTGCCTTGCACTGGGTAGCATTGCTTGTTTTCACATGTTCAGCAGACTAACATTGACACTGCCGTCACTTTATTTGTACTCTTGGTGTTCCTGTCTTTAGCATTTCTGAGACAGAGTGAGACCTGCCAGTCCCTATCAAGAATTTCAGGCCCTTTCCTTGAACGTTTCTAGCAAAGTCAAAACAGCAATGTCCAAGGCCTCTCTTTATGCAGAACTTTGCATTGTATTTGAAATTAGTGCCACTATGTTCAAACACAACTTCCTTGTCAATTTGGATGATTTCACAGCAAAACATATGATCAGTTCTTTGTTTTTATTATTTCACTCTTAGTGTAATGTTTTAATCCTTTCCTGTGTATCTTAATCACAACATCTTTTTCTTCCATTAAATGTCTCACAGGAATTTTTTTTCTAATTCTTCAACAAAAAAGAATATCTAAGGACTCTGAGTTGTTTCAGGCCTCAGATCCACCTCTTCACTGCAGCTTTAGCAAAACCAAACAGAAACAAAAATTACTTTAGTCCTGTGCAGATATACAAGTCAGTATTTGTCAGACCAGGACATTTATCATCAGACTCCATTTCAGTGGCACAGTGAGAACCTGTGGGTAAGTGTTTTGCAAGTCAAGTTTTTCACTTTCCATCAGTATCAGAACTCCTAAAAAGTCAGAAGCTCATTCCACTGTTTGTTTTGGTTTTTTCTCTGCACCTAAATTGAATACTAAGATTTCAGTAACCTGGTAGTGGATGAAATGACCACGTTTCTGAAAAAAGACTCGAGGTTATTTCTGACCACCCTTGTGATCTTTGTGCCATGAACAGGGGCACTGAGTTTACTGTCAGTTACTTGTGTGCAACCCAAAAGCACCTGGAGGGCCACTATAAACCTGTCACTGTCAAATTTCATACTGTTCAACCTGCACAGCCACACATGCAAGGTGTGCCTTTGGGGCAAAGTTACTTCTACCTTTTGCCCAGGTTACAGTTTCTGCTAAGCCAGGGGCTAATTTTACATTCTAAGCCTTTGAAATTGAGTTTAAATTGGTTGGGGCCAGCATTGTCTGTGTTCTGCTTGTGCAGAGCCCTGCACAGCAAACACCAGCCCATGATCTGGTTCTGTACAATGGTGTTGTGGAAGGCTGGATATCGGTATCAAAAATTAACCATTTCCTGCTGAAAACCCCTGTCATCTCCTTGTCCATGCTCAAGATCTTGGTTTGTGTCAGTCATAGGTAACTCTTAGGAGTTTCCACAACTCTCACTAGATTATCCAACGAGGCTGCCAGTTATTTCTGTGTGCAGACCACCTTGGTTACCCTTTTAGATATTGCACTTCCCATTATTTCAATCTTCCAACCCTATCAAAGTCATCATGATTATTTCCTAGTGGCTGTTATTAGCACAACTGAGACAAGTGCAGTAGAAGATTTCCCTTTTATAATGCAGCTTGAATACCACTTTTTGAGGAACAAACAGTAATCTTACTTATAGAAGTTGCTTGTGCTGGATAGTATTTTTTTTTCTTATTCTCTTTCTATTTTAACAAGGGCAATCAATTTATTTCCACATTTTCTTGTGAGATTTTGCCTTCTGGGTAAAGAGCATTTTTATCTCCTGTTCTCCCCCTTTTCCCAAACCTTCTTCTGTGATGGGAAGATGGAATGCATATGTGATATCCCTTTCAAAAAATATATTCATCATATATTGCAAGTATTGTCATTATGATGTATTAACATAATGCATCATCAGAGAGCTGTCAGGGTGAAGATTTACTACCCTAAAATAAGTTATGATGAGACACTGAGGAATGGGTTGCGAGAATTTTTGTTTACTTTTCTAAATTAGGGACTTTTAAAGTAAATTTTAAAATCTCTTACCTTCATGAAGTAATAGAGTTGAGAAGGTCACAGAAAAGAGGACTTGAATCAGAAACTCCAGGACTCATAGAATGAGAATGTAATTATTTTTTTTCTCCAGGTAGTTTCTGTGTGTTCTACAAAGTTCTAGTTTCCAGCATAGAGAAGTGTTAATGGGCAGCCAAAGTAATTTTAATCAACCTGAACCAGACTTAATTGTTTATCCTTTAAAGAAAAGAGTCATGAAAGCATAAAGACTTGAGCTAAAATAGGCAAACTGTGTTTAAATGGTAAAAGAATAATTGCATTTTGGTACAAAAGTATATTTCCTTATCCAGGTGTGTTCAGTGGACTTATCAAAAACCTGAAACCAGGGAGAACTTTTCAGCAGGTTTGCACAGACTTCAAATCAAGCCCTTCTTTATCATGTAGTAAAGCCATGAAACTTGGCACATTTATAGCATTGTAACATAAAGCCATCTGTGTACAAGTACAAACTTTTCCTTATTGCCAAAGTGCTTAATGTAATTACAATCAGGCTTGCTTCTCCTCTGCTCAGTTCATCCATATGCTGAGATGGATGTAAACTTGCACTGTAAAGAATCCCACAGCATCTGAGTTTGTGTGCTGCTTACAGCAGTGTGCGTTGCTAACGCTGTAAATCTCAGGCACTTTTGCATTTTAGGAACACACATAAACTTACAGGATGTCTTACAGGAAAACTGCTGACAGAAAAATGCTCAAAAATTCAGCCTGGATTCTTTTCTTGCTAGTGACACAAGACACCTGGCTTAGGAACTCAGTTGTCCTTGCTTTCCAGTATTGTCCATGAGAAGTCAAGAGGTGACACGCAGTTTGGATGCCTAAGATGGGAACTGCTTTCAGGAGGCAACTTTTAGCTGGATGGAAAATAAATTCAGAGTTCCTGCTCACCTTGTTCACCACCTAAAGAATGTTGTATTTATCCTGAGTGTTGGCAAGCAGCTGCAAAGTAGTTGCTTCATCTTAAAATTCAATCTATGTTTACTTCAACTGTGTTCAAACACAGTGTTATCCCATGACATTTATTGTATCTGTGTATTTCCTGTGTCATGGTATTTGCATGCAGTTTCTTTCATCTGGATGTAATATTGGTCAGTGTGTGTTAAATAGCAAGGTGGGTTATAGGTTAATGAATGCACAGTGCTTGTTGCTGACTGATATAATTACTGATAGGTGGTACACTGAACTTGACCCTACAGCCCACAGACATGTACATGACTTTATCAGTGGAGATGGTCTTTCCAAGAGGAGCACTAACATTAAAAAGAAACATATGCAGTGGATGTATTTGTAGGCACAGGGAGTGTGTTTTCAGGAAAAAAATTTCTGAAGGCAAAAGGTGGTTATGCCAAAAAAGTCCATAAATGTCTCATCCTGAAGGAAAGCCACTTGATTTTGGCTGGTTCAGTTTATTACCTAAAATGTAGTTGTGAAATTATTGCCAAACTTGCACAAGTTACCTCTATTCAAAGTCCTTTATAAACTCAGCTTCTATGAATATAGGAAAAAAAGTTCTTCTTTCATAAGTCTTAGAATGGCTTAATCATGGACAGTGGCACAGATACATTGGCTCAAGCCAAATTTATTTTGAGATGTTATCAGAAATGGATATGTACAGATGCTTATATAGCAACTGCACTTTGCAAATGCCAAATAACCAGTTTTTGCACTTAAAGAAGGCTTTACTGGTTCTCCATTAGGATGTGTAAATAAATGCTTACAGTTAAAAATGTAGTCCTCTGTATGAACACCATATCTCCATCTCAAATCCAGCATGGATTTGCATTTCTAAACTGTGATGTAAGAAAGGCACAAAGATATTAACTAGTCAAAAACTGTAAATCATGTACTCATGGTCAACGAATCTGCCTAATGGAAGATGGGCCTGATCCTCTGTAGTGTTAGGGGAAGGAGTTTATCAGGATCGCCTTATGAAACATCGGAACTGAGGGAAGATTTGTGTTGGTATCCGTAGTCTGCTGATAATTAGTTAATTTCTTAATTTTGTGATGCCAAAAGAAGGACTTCTGACCCATGCTGCAATTGTCAAGAGGCAAGTAAGTCTTTCATTTGAAGATTTCTATGGTATGTTGTCACATATGCTTCAAATTAGAAGTTGAAGTGATTTTGGTGCATAGATGTTGGAGTTTTAAGGAACATGTCCAAACTCCTGCCCCTCTGTGAGCAGGGTTTCACTCAAATTTAGTGATCATAGTGGTGGCTGCTCAGATCACCAGTTAAAACAATCTTAGGTCAGTACATTTTAAAGAAGGTAACATATCTTGGAGAGACCATATGAAATCTATCATGGAAAACCACTGATAACTCCACATCTTATTAGCTTCAATTAAGTATTTCCATAGGGAACCATGGAACTATTTAAAGTCATGATGACACACACACACACACTTTGTTCTGTCCAAAGAAATAATCTGTTTTCCAGATTTCCCAATAGCCAAGCTATTTTGTTATTGTTTTTTTTCTTTTCCTCCTTTTAAGAGAAATAATTTATAAGAATTTATCTTGGGCTTGCTACAGATTTAAAAGGAGAAAAAAGGTTTCTTCTGTCCGACTTTTAAATTATATGCATGACCAAAGATAAATATGTTTTTTATTTATAACTGTGGATAGATGCCAAACAAAGCCTTTCATATGACACACCGCTGCTGTAGTAGAGAGCACTTAAAACAGTTCCAGCCAAGTTAGGCCCCAAGACTTTTCATGAAACTTCACGCAAAATGGTTAAGACCTTTCATTTATTATTTCTTTTCTTTTCTTTTGAACATCTTCAAAGGTTACAAGTGCAACATGCTTAGAGGATGCCAGGCTTCTTCCTGTCAAGCTGAGATGGTCTGAAAACCACATTGAAACATGGGGAAACTGCAGCTACCACAGATTGCAGATGAGGGGTTTTTCTCCACAGGCTGTAGATCTCTCCTGCCCTTCCCTGCTTGGTTGGTAACAGTTAGATGAAGGTTGTGGAGGGAGGCTGGCAAAGCAAAGGATTGGTGTGCTGTTTTGAGACTGGGATGGATGGGCTTTGGCAATACTGCTGAATAGCAATACTTGTGCAGCTAATACAAACAATTGGTAATTGTCAGAGCTGAAAAGTAAAAACATGATGATAAGCCATGCCTAGGATCAGCTTATGTCAGCTTTAAATGATTTAGAAGTCTAGTGTCTGGAGCTGCATCTTACTTGCCTGGAAAACTCCTTAAAGAAGACTTACAGAATGGTATAAGCATGTCTCTCCTTTCTTGTGCATTTATTGTGAAAAGTAACCCTTTGTCTAGCTGACAGGAGACAGGTTTTTAGGACAGATGTGAAGCAAAGACTTCCAGATAAGTAAAAAAATGTGGAATTTTCCAGTTTAAATAGAATGAGACAATTGCCTGGTAACTGTAACTCTTAGAAACTACTATTTGTCCTTGTTTTATGCAGGGAGAAGCTCTGAATAGTTAGGTGCTGATGCACCCTGGGCACCTGGTGGCAGTTGCTGTGCCAGGTTTGGAAGTTGTTTTTGTGTGGATGTGAAGAAAGTCTGTAAAGGATGCAAACTTCTCTGAGAGAAGGGAAGTTGCCAAAGAAAGCATCCTCTGTTACCTAAAGCCTGCCATCATTATGCCTGACCCTATCTCATTATCCCCTGATATCTGTAGCAGACGATGACCTTTGATGACACAGCACAACAGCACTCAAAAGAGATGCCTTCCTTTTAATTTTGGCTCCTGAATGGAGGGACTTCTTCCCCGTGCTGTATTCAGCCTTCTTTTACTCAAACTCATGTGCAAAAATTGAAATGATGGAAAATACTGCTCAGCAACACTGCTTAGGTATGAGGCTGCGTTTCTAATTTTGCTAGAAGGACCCCTGTCTCCCTGTCACTTGAGAGTCTGGAGTAGGGTGGAAGCAACTAATTTACCATGTAATAAGATAGGTTCCTGTTGACACAATTCAAGGGCAAAACTATTAAGTCATTAGGGCTAATGTTGTAACATTCTGATACAAAGGCATGGCCAGGGCCTTTCAGATGTACCTCTGACCTTTTGAGGATTAAGTTTTTTCGCAGTTTATTTTTGGTGTTTGGAATCTATCTTTTTTTTCCCTTCTGCTTCACATGCGTTGATCTTTGGTCTTGTGCAAGGTACAGCTTGGAGAGCAGCTTCTGCAGACCTGATTTCTCCCAGTTTTATCGAAGAGGATAAGAATTTATCAAAGAGGATAAGAATTCATCACATTCTTAATCCTGCAATACTAAAACTGCATCACGTATTCCTTTGCTCAACCCTGCCCATGTCAGAGCTTGGCTCATGGGACTGCTGGTAGGAGGGATTCAGGGAAAGAGTTGGCTTTCAGGATTCTTCCACAAAACAAGAAGGTGTGAATTGCTCAAAGCAGTCTATCTAGATGTCATTTAAATAAACAGAATATAAATGTGTCTTGCTATGGCCCTCTGATATTTTGACGAAGTAACTTTTCTCAAATTTTATTGTGAATAAGCAGATGATTATTTCAGCCATTGTTTTCTCCAGCTCAGCAGCAGGTCTGCACTTGTTTCGCTTTCACTGTGAAGGCCGTTGAATTAGTCCTATGTCCGGAACTTATAACCAAAATGTTTTAGAGCACATAAACAGGCCAATAACTTATATCAAGGCCTGGGTATTGTTGCCAAAGCTACTCAAAGTAACACATTTTTTAAGACTTTATTTAATCAGGAAGGCTCTTTTTGCATGATGCTTTTGTTATTTGTATGTTATTTGTATGAGAATGTATTTTGTTATTTGTATGTTATTTGTATGAGAATGTATAAGAATGTATATATGAAGAAAGTGGAGAATTCAACTAAAAAAATCTGAAAATGTTTTAAATTTAATTTAGTATTTGTTTTCTAAGTCTGTCTTTCTTATGCATTTAGCCTGACCTTTCGGATTGCTGGAAAGGGTTCTCTCTCTTGAGGAAGAATTAGCAGACCATTCTCTAGAAGGAGCATTTGGGAAGCAAGGCATCCAATGAGTTTGTGACAAGAAGCTGTAGAATGTTATATTCATTAATTTCTGACATATTTTATTTTTGCATTCAGTCTTTTAAAATATGATGATGCTGAGAAGATGTATTTCATGAAGTTTTGCTTGATTTTATTTTATTTTTGCCTTCAATGACCTTAAATACAGCAGTGATGGGAAAAAGGAAGTTGGAGTAAAAAATTCTGCCCTTAAAACTGTACATGCCAGCATAGGTCTGGAAAGGATGCTCATGGCTGAATTAATAAACTCTGACTGTGGAGGTTTCAAACATGAATTCTGACAGACCCTTCACTATGACAATACTAGTGGGAGTCACAATAATATCATCTGCTGCTGAACACTGCTAGTATGTGAGTACTGTTGTGCCAAAGGTTAATATGCCAGTTTTATTTCCTTCTCTCTACAGCTATAATTTAAATGAGTTGCACACATAAGTGATGTTATATGCATAGGGTTTTGCATTAAGTTTGCTATGTCAGATTTGTTTATAAAAATCATATTTTGAACCACTTGCCCAGGGGCTCCGTTCTGGGAAGCTGCAAGCTGATTTCTTTTAAAGAGGCAGTTTTCATTTTCCATGGATTTTCAATAGAGGTTTTGGAGCTCTGAACAGGGAGCTCAGTTTTACATCCAGCACTTGCCCAGGTTTGCAATTAGGTTTAATTACTTAGCAACAGAGAGTCTAATCTAGTTTTACGTGTGTGCCACATGACCGTTTCCATACCTTACTGGGATTGGAAGGGCCGCCTGCCTCTCAGGGGGAAAATTGCTTCCAACATTTTGGAGACCGTTTACAATGTTTTTATTCCTATGCTGCAAAGTTAACATTGCCCATAAACCCAGTAGTCACACAGTAGTTAATAAGGGGCAGAAAGTTTTATAGTCTTTTCCGCAGCTGTTAAAATCCTGCTACTGTAGTTTAGTCCTAGCTACACTAAACCTATCTGTTATGAAAAATAAGATGCTCTGTGTTGGTTTATTCTTGGAAACCAATGGAAGAGAGGATCTTTCCTGGGAATCTAGCTGAACGTAATGAACTTGGGGATTATTTAAATTGCTTGGCTTGTAATATAAACACTCGAGGGCTTGCCAGCAGTGTACCTTCAGGATGTGTGACTTTTCTAAAAAAATAATTTGGGATTTTTTTTCAGAATCCATTGCAATTAGTGGCACTATGGCAAAGGATGATTTATTAAATTGCCTTTCAGTGAGAGGAAATAGAATCTGTTAATGATGTTGCACACATATTTTTAGTCAGGTTCAGCAAAAATAATTTTCTAGCTGTCTTTCTATGTTATGTAAACTAAGAACATTCCCAAGATACCAACTGGATTGTCCTTTGGGCCTTGTAGACCTTCAGAATGGTTTTGACCTTCTCCTGCTAGAGGAGATGCTGATGTTCATGATTGCAGCAGCAGAAATGAGGTACTACTCAAAGTTAGTGAGATTTCTAGACTCAAACGTGAACTGAAATGGGCTCAAATGTAATTAGGGGTTGGCTACTGGTACCTCTTGGGTACACACTTATTCTTGTTCCTTTACCACGTTGACAGGGCGCAGGAAAGGCTACACCTGGAATGGAGTGGTCACTGGAAGGAGTGGCAGACAGGAACAGCTCTGAGAAGGAACAGTTCACAAATTTGTCTAAAAGGGAATTTCCTTTGCCTCTGTTAATAACTAAACAGTTACATTAAAAATTAAAAAAAAAAAAAAAGCAGCCATTAATAATCCAGAATATTTTCTCAGAAGGTACTTGTTTTGCTAGGGTGTAGAAAATGGGTGTAGAGACTAGTACACAGTAGTGAAGAGTGGGGGCAGAGAAGAATAAACAAAAGCTTATTTGTTTCTAAATTGAAATATGATGGACATTGTGAGCTTTTAAGAACAATGATACTCCATGC
Organism: Eopsaltria australis; assembly: GCA_034509425.1. Taxonomy (NCBI): domain Eukaryota; kingdom Metazoa; phylum Chordata; class Aves; order Passeriformes; family Petroicidae; genus Eopsaltria; species Eopsaltria australis. The sequence continues at coordinate 1,701,169 of JAVTVJ010000395.1, forward strand.
TGTCTAAAAGAGCTGAGTTCTAATTACTTGGCTGCCATAACTGTACTTCGGTTCTCAAAATGTGATTTCCTTTAGATTTCATCTTCCACCTGTATTGCCTGGGATTGCAGATTTCTTTCTGTCACATTTCTAAGGTTAATTTTTCCGCAGATCACCACTGCATACTTTGTTACTTACATCCTAACATTGTTCTCCTATGCCACCTCTGAGAAGAGGGTGCTGCGTTATCTTGGATGTGCTTGGCACTACCAACACACTGGGCTTGCATCCTCTGAAAACTGTGTGCAGTCAATGGAGTAGAGTTCTGTGGGTTTGGTATTGAATTTAGTGGAACTTTTAAATGAACAGATATTGTAACAATGATAGAAATCAAGATTGTGTTGTGTTAGTGGTGGGCAGACACTTTAAGGTGACGAGTCTATGAACAAGGATAGAGCTCCACACTTACTTCCCTGTGCACTGTGCCAAAGTGTTACCCAAATACCATGCTATAATCAAAGTCTAAAAAGGAAATGGTGCTATTCACTCAGCAATTTCTGACCTGTTGCATGACTACACTACTGGATTAATTTTGAAGTACATATATGGGAGTACCCATGTGATGATCCGTCTAAAAATACAGCACTGCCATTTCTGGGTTAGTTTTTAAAGAGTGGTTACATAAAACTTTATCAAGATGCTTAATACTCTGTGCCATGCTCTTCTTGGGCTGGATTGTTGGGAATCTTGGGCTGGGAAAATAAACTTAGCATTGCAGTGATTGCAGTGCCTTCAAAGTCTGGCCAGCTCAGTGCTCTGGATGTGATTCTGCACATCCAAAATTCCCGTAGGTGGCAGGCTGGATGCTAATGGAGTGGGAATAGGTAGGAAATAGAAACAGGTCCCTGTGCCTAACCCTTCCCACACAGCCTGGCTTCCTTTCTCCTTGGGGATCTGCACGCCTGGTCTGGTGCCAAATGCTTTCTGCTTAACCATGGGGGAAGCCAGAACATCCTCCTTGGTGCCTTGAAGAAGCTGTGGGGAGACAGAGGGAGAAATCCTTCCTTCTGAGATGTGCTTAGACACCCAAGAACTATGTAGAGCCTTCAGCATGGGTCTGCCCCAAAGGTACAGTCTGCTGCTGTCTGACAGGCTGCTCCTATCAAGAAGCATTGCTCTCAAAAACAGATTTGTCTTTGTGCAGTAAGTTTGTTCTCCTTGATCCGAAAACCACTGAAATCAACAGTGTTTTGAAGTCAATTTCCACTGATTTCCATGGTCTGGAGATTAGATTTCACTGCCTTTTCAACTCTGAATCTCAACAATTCCTTATTGCCTCACTCTGGATACTTTTTCGCTACTGCAGGATAAAAAGATGCTATTTAACTTGACAAGATCTAAATAACTGGGCACTGTGCATGGAAACTACAGCTCTATTGTCAGCCCCATTTCACAGACAAGGAACCTGTATCTGAAATCATACCTCCAAACTGCAGCAAAGTCGAGAACAGATCCAACTTACATTCCGTAGATATCCGAGTGTAAGGAAATTTTTCAGCTTCATTTTAATTTGCAAATATTTCCAAACATCTTCCCTCATGCACAGTCTCTTCCAAGTACAACTATGAACTGTTGCATTGCTGTGTTGGTTTTTTTTCATTATCTTTTCTTTTTTAGCTGCAATTATTAGTCTGTGAGTTAATTGATTATGGGTAAAAATGGCCTTTTTATTCTTGTTCTGACTGAGATAGAATATTACAGGGAAAATGCACTGGTATTTTCCATTTGAAATGGAGATTTTTTTTTCCAAAGCTGTGCTGACTTATAAGCTTCAACACTCATAACTTTGACTAAGAATTAGGCTCCTTAAAAAACACACTGAGACCCTTTTCAGATTTTCCATTACCTAGGAAGTATCCTTAGTTCAGCAACCAGTCAGGGAAGGCAGTTGGAGAACAATATTGTAAGTGACATTTTAGAATCACAGTTTTTCAGTATTTATCAACCACTGTATTTTCAGCTTGAAGGTACCAATGTTTTTGTGTCACATAATAAATTACAGAATGTTTACATGCAATTAGGTATGTGCCTACGGAGGAGAAAACATTGGGAAACAGGATTTTCCAGAGGCACTAGCTAGTTCAGAGGCCCAGAGCCACTGCAGTAGCTGTTGTCAGGGAGGACTGAGTGGCAGTTCTAATTACCAGTGTCTACACAGGTTTCTCATAGGAAGATACAAGCTGTCATGATCCCTTGCCAATCACATGAGAACTGACCTAGAGAGAACATCAACTGAAGGTGAGTGTACATATCCAATAAATCCAGCCCCCATTGCATTAGCTTATTTTTAGGATTGTCCTGAAAAGACATTCAGCCTGTATCATAAAACCTTCAACTGAGCAGAAAATACACAGAATGATGATGACTTTAAATTTGGGTTCTTGCCCTCTGGGGCATGAATTCATAGTGCTTCAGATACAATTTTATATGTACTGAATGCTGAAAGAATGGAGCATCTCTAGATGAGTTCATAAAGACAAAGCATTTCTGCAATGTCGGTACTCTCCTAATCAAAGGAAGAAAAATGAATTCTATTCTTAATTTTACTGCAAATGTTATATTTAATTTACAGTGAAACCATGCTCTCTATTTAAGATGTTTCTCAGAAAAAGAACATTTAAAGTTAGTATGTAAATTTATGTTTGCAACTGATACACTTTTTTCTGATTTTTTCACCTTGTTCCATTGAATGTATTAGAGTCTTGTTCTTGGACATAGTTTAGACAATACATGTGTCACAAGCAATGATGAATCAAAGAAAGAAAGCATCCAGAAAGGGAAGTTAACTAGACAGGTAGGCCCTCATCAGCATCACATTCTGTTCCATAGCTACAATAACAATAATTGAGTCAGACACATGGATTTTTAAGTGCCTCTTAAAGAGGAAAGTTAGGGAGAGACTCTGTGGAAAGAAAATTATATACTGAAATGCGGCATCTCCGTTTTGCAGCTGCCAGCCTTCCTCAGTCAGTAGGCACAGCTGTTGCCTTTTCTTCTAAACTTAGCAGGGGATGGGTGAAACTAAAGAAAAGCAGGGAAGGCGCTTTAGCTGATAAGGAGGTGTGGGTCCAAATCCCTCTGTGCAATCAAAGGAAACCTTTGAAAGCTTGAACCCCTGAGAGAGAGGGGGGTTTTTTGTGTGGGCAGAAGCTCACTCTAGGGAGGTGTGTGCCTGCCTCCTGGGTGGATGCACTCTCGAATGCTCCTCGCCACCCTTTGTGGACCAGTTAGGTTTTCTCCAGTTCTACTGTTTTGCCACTTGTGTTCTGTCCGTCTTGGGCAGCACTCTTGCTCAGTGTCATCTTCCCCAGTGAGTGAAGGAGAATATTGTCCAAAAAAAAAGGAAAACTAGTCTTCACTTCTGCTGCTGATTGAACACGGTCTTTTAGCGTTTGGTCCTCAACCCCAAAGTCAAACCTGGTTGGATTCCAAATCTGGAGTGATGAAAAGTACAGGCTTGTTATATTAGAACTTGATGTCACTCATACCGGTTTTCAGTCAGGGTCTTGCTATACTCTCACTGAATTTGTGTGGTTGCTTTGGGGTTTTTCTAAGTGTCAACTTTAGACAGGATGAGACTAAGTATGAATATTAACTTTTTTTCTTTCCTTTGGATGGTAGAAGAAAATGTGGAGACATGACATGACATGAAAAACAAAAGCAAAGACTGAAACAAATAATACATTATTTGTGATTTACTTTTTCAGCATTTTTTTTTAAATGCAGTGTTATACTTAAAAGCCAGCTCTCTGCTCTTTGGTCTGCAGCCTTGGGATTTTTGAGTGCTTTGTCTTTCCATGTGAAAGTCACCTGCCTGTGATGATCTGGGGAGGTGAAGAAAATGCAGATGTAGATAATGTAAGACATGTTCCCGCCCCCATTCACTTAGTCTGAAGTAATCTTGGCCTTGGTCATGAGGGTGTTTTTGGTGCAAGGGTCTGTTGATGTAGCATGGGAGGACTCTTTAGGGTCACAAAATCTGATGTGGTTTTGCCCTATAAAAAACAGATGGAGTTACCTGCTGGATGTCTTTCACCTCAAAGGAATGCAGTCAACTGCAATACAGAAGTTGGGGGTGATTGAACGTGAGATGTGGATAATCAGGAGAGAAATGGGAATGTAACTGCCCTGTACTTATGGGCAAGATCCACCAGGGTATGAAACACTCTCTGCACCAAGCAGGATAAAGCTTGTTGGTAGTGAGCTATTATGAGCCACTGACTCCAAAGAGAAGGTCCTATGGAAACAGGAAATGTGGATGTTTGTGTCATATACAGAAAATTTGGCCTGGCCTGCATGCCAGATGATATCCTTCCATCTGCTGAAGCTGAAGATGCTGAGAACAAGGAGAGGAAGAAGGGGACCATATCCAAGTAAGATCTAGGCACAATGTGCAGTTGAATGAAATAAAATATTTCTTGAAAAATGATTGATGAAGGCTAGAGCTCATAACTCCTGCGGTAATTTTGTCACTTTTATCTTCAGGGTGGAGATCACTACATGCCAGGCTGCATTCCTTCATAGCATCTGAATCATTCTTATTGTCTCCACAAGCTGAAAATGAGAACCAGACTGGCAGGAAAGTTAAAATTTTCAAGGTGGAAAGAGCAGGGAATAGCCTGATTTGGTTTTATTCTGGTTCTTTTTTTTAAGATTAAAAGTTCCCATTGCATTTTTGCAGATAGTAATACACTATATGTTATGATTCCTTTGTTTAAAACAAAAGTATAGCTTCCTAGATTTTGAAGATAAGCTAGAGCACCTGTATGAAAGGGCTTTCTTCAGTGCTGTCTATATCCAGCCTGGCTTTCTGTGAGCTGCACGAAGGAGAAATATTTCCGAGGCACCAGTGGTTGCCATATCCTGTATGCAAAAAGATTCCATAAATGTCTGAAAACAGATGGAATGCAACTTTGGAGGAATAAATGGATTTTTAATTTTCTGAACATTTTGGATTCCATCTGGTTGAAGTAACTAAGTGACCTACTAGAATACTTTTACCTTTCTTGTATAATAGATAGAAATGTAGCTTGCATTGCTATTGACTGACACATTCCTCATTAGTTCATGGGGTTTACTTGTTCATACTTTTGCTTATTTTTAATCCTTTTGCCTGTATATCAGGGGATGCACCTCTTCCTGCATGTCAAATCTAAATATTGGCCCTCTCTCAGGTCATGATTTATCCTTGCAGCTGGTAAGGAGAAGCTCTAAACCACCTGCCTAAGCCCACCTGACAGCAGTGGGAGTCTAAAGAGGTAACATACCTCAGACTTCTTTTTTTTTTTTGCTTCAAGCATTGGCACATGGCAAAAAGAAAAATAAAATGCTCTTAGTTTTCTGTATGCTTAAATATAAAGAATGAGTAGAAGCTGTGTGTACAGGCACTAATTAGGTGGATTATTTCTGTTTATTGTTTTTTGTTACTGCCATTTAGAATGTTGTTAAATGAATCAGAGTAAATACATGTGTGTTTTTAAACAGGAAATGAGCACTTCTGTATGAATAGGAAATACAGGCAACTTGAACTCACAAGAAAGAAGTCATAAAATATACTGCTCTATATAAAAAATTGATGACCTAGGTTTATGGAAAAGACCAATTTTGTGCCTTTCACCTCAGTGAAAGGTAGAAACCAAATCTATTCACCCTCCTTGAGAGGGAAGATGGGTCTTTTAAATCACTAATTTTAAGCCTGTACTTAAAGTTGCACTATTTATGAAGTTGATTATTTATGATTGCCATATTGCCATTCAGAAAATTCTACTGAGAATTAGTATTTCCGTGCTGATAAGTTCATAACTAATAGTTAGTAGGATATTGACAATGTGTTTGGTATTAGTTTTCATGCTTTTTGGCACTTGGGAACATTTCTCAGAGCTCTCTCTATGAATATGGACAAAACATTCCAAAGAATGGGGAATAACAGCCCTTTTTATTTTAACGGTTGTTAGTGAGACTCTTTTCCACTTCTGGAACCAAGAATATTTGTGTTTCATTAAAAGCTGTTACATTTTAGGATCACAAGTTTCAGTCTAGCACAAAGCCTGAAATCATTGAAAGTTTTCCCTTTTGCCTGACACATTACTGCTGTGTAAAAAGTGTGTTTGCTCAGTCCTTAATAGGACAAAATATAGCATTTCCACTGCAAACAATGTTTATATAAAACTCTGGTCACCATAACCCCATAATTCAAATAGGCTTGTTTCTTCTCCCTGAATTTTGTGATTATGAACTTTCTGAGGGCTGGCAGGAGCACACACGGGTTCAGCCAGCAAAACTCTTGACACAGTGCTGTCATGTTTTGAGTGTCTTTTGCTGGGGTCCAGGAATAAGTTTGCCTTGTATGGCATTGAGAAAATTGGATTCTCTTTTGCATTATGCACTTATGTAATTGCATTACCATCTCTGAAGCCTTTTTGACCCTATGAATGATTAAAACTGTTCTTACACAAATTTGGACTTGGGACACACATGTGAACCTCCTAATACAGAATGTAAGTGGCTGAAAGACTCACAGCTTCCAGCACTGAGGATTTGCTGTTTTGTGATTTTCTAAGAGTTTTGAGTTTTCAAAAGAGAAGTCTGTATCCTGCTAGTAGTACTCATCACATGCTCTCTCATTTGCATAATTGAGAAAATTACGTATATAATGAAAACAGCTCCATCTAAATAAGTTCTCTATCCACAGTTAATAAAATATTATCTACCCTCAGAGTCCTGGAATTTCTCTGCAAACGCTTTTAGTTAAACAAAGCATTTGTGTACCTACAGTAAATGTGATATTTATTTTTTCATTATTCATGATACAACTTTAATGTCACTGCTGATTTTCGTGGTAGGATGTTCAACTCCAGCATACCAGAGCTCATGCTGAGTTGTAGCTGAAGATGTCATTCACAATAAACATGAGCTGCTGTGACAATATGATGGCAGAAGGTGAAGAATCTCTTTTCTTGTGCAAGGGCACGCATGTGTCTCTGTGTGTGAGAGAGAGAAGGCAAGAGATTTGATTGTGTTTACAAGATTCATTCATGGCACAGCAGGTAGTAGTCACATTGTAATATTCACCTTAACATAGCTAATTTGATTTTCAACCTGGTTATCATGCATTTAGACATAACGATACATGAAAATATATGCTCTAGCAGTGCATTTTAAATAAGGTTGCACACTTTAAGTAGGAATATATTAGAGATAAGCATTGATTTTTGAAGTTGCAGGAGTCCTGGAAAGCACTACTCAGTGTACGTTACAAAATTACCAAGAGGAAAGTTAATTCCAATGGGTAAGTCTCAGGGACTGCTAATGTTTCTGGGCTGAACTCAACAGGATGGGTGTACCCATACTTGCCATGTCTAAAGAGGTACAAGGTTTTCCATTTTAGAGCTTCACATAGTAATGGAATTTCATGTCTGAGTTCCAGATTGTCTTCTAACTGGAAAATGAAGAGTCAAAAAGTCCTGAAGCCTTTCTGCCCTTCTCACTGAAAGGAAAATGAACAGGCTGGTCATAGTATGAATGTTGTCTTGGGTCACCATCAAGATCCTGACCTGCCTAAATGATGTGACACCAGGAAAGAGGTATGATGATGTTTGTCAAGAGCAGAGGCTCATTACTGCATCCTGGAGTAGCCTGAGAGATAAGAGGATCTATCAGCAATTTCATTATAGTCATACCACACCAGCCTTCATGGGAGACACAAAGGAATCTGCTGTTTGAACTGAGAGATTTCAAGCTCAATTTAAATCTAAAGAGAGTGGACGTGGTTGGGCATGATTTTGTGAATCACCTTCAGCACATTTGCACAAACAAAAGCAGGTATAATTCTCCTGAAGTCAATGGAGTTAAGCATGTTTATATGAATGGAGCATTTGGCCCAAATCCAGTTGGAGTCTTTGCAGGATAACACCTCTGAATCTTCAGAGGTTTTCTTAGAGTCGTTTATTATATTGAGGCTGTATGTACCCAAGGTAATTATCCATTACTGCTTGAGCCTGGCCCAGGAATTGTTTCACAACATGTTGCCTCATTAGTAAAATATAATGGAAAAAAACCCCAGAAACAAACTGGAAACTAGGAAAATAAGGGTGCTAAAAGGAGAAGAGCGTGAAGAAAACAAACACAGTGGGGTGAGATCCTCTGATGGTGTAAATCACTATCACCTTCTGTGAGGCTATGCCAATTTACACCCTGTGATGCTCTGGCCCATGATTATTAGGAAAGTATGTTGTTGATATGCTCTATAATGGCTTCCATTACCAGCCCATGCTAAAAGAAGCAGCTGGTGAAAGTTATGTTTATGTTCCACAGATGGATTGGCAATGGCAGACACATAGCTCTGTGTCTGGTAAACAGGTGTTTCACTTTATGTTTGCTAGCTAGCCATAAGAAGCCAGATTCTTGGTGAGGAGTGTAGGCAAAGAAGACCAGTTCAGTTGTTGAAAAGGAAGAAGCAGTGTTTCTTGGTTGCACTTTATTTTCTTTTTAAATAGCGAGTAGTGTCCTGAAACCGATCCTGCCTTTTATCAGCATAATCTAAGTGACTGGGAAGAAAAATAACAGGAACAAAAGCCCCCAAGATGGTATTCAAATGACACTATCTCATCTCCTTCCTTTCCCATTTTCATCAGGAGAAGGAAGCACTTTGGCTTCAGACAAAGTAAAAACTGCTTATAATGCAGTCAAACCTTCCTGTGCAAGAGGAGCAACTTTGCAGTTAGTACAGTGCAGAACAGAATGAGTTGAAATTACAGCAGAGTTTATCTATGCCTTTGGTGGGAGATGGAAATATAATCCTCATTTTAATAAGTAACATTTTGCAAATCAATTCTGACACCTGTAAATTTATTTTGACTGTGTTTATTAATTTTTCATTGCCCAGAAAACTAAAAAATGGCTGAGATTTTTTCTGATCTCTAAATGACAAATACTTCTAGATGGCAGAATGGCAATATGTAAATTCCTTGGTAAATATCATTGAGACTAAAACTCTTTAAACTCTGGAGGTTTGAGAGCATTTTCACAAATACCCAGTAGTAGGCTGAATGTTCATTAATAACTGATATCATGAATCACAGTGATACAGACTGAGAACTTCTAGTCAGAAATCTGATTATTATCTTATTTAAACAGCTCTAGGGAAAGCTCCTTAGTATGTAGTGAAAGGAAGTAGCCTAAGGGAATAGAGCAGGCTGGTATAATTTACCTAAAACTTGCCCACACTGTTGTTGGGTGTTGATCCTTCTGGCAGAAAGTTAAATGCATCCTGCTGAGTCCTTGGAACCAGTGGCCAAGGCAGGGACAAATGGTTCTCCAAGACAAAAGATGACCTGGGGAGTGGGAAGAGTAGCTGGGATGGCTGAAGAACCTGGGGTAAGCCTGAAAAGATATTCACCCTCAGCATTGTTAACTCATTATCACGCCTGTTTTATTGAAACCAAAGAGCTCAAAGGGGCAGCTTTGGAATCAGCGCGTTTGGAATCAGGGGAGGTGGCTGTTTAAATGAAGTGCGAGCAGCGCCTGGTTTTGAGCTTCTGTTGTGGATATAATACATGAAGGAATAGTGAGAGCAGCAGGTGTTGTCGAAATTTATGTGCAAGCAGCAAGCCCAGGCAGCAGCCCCACAGGAAGAGCAGTGACAGTTACTGCAGCAGATGGTCTCAAGAATTATGAGTGTGGGACCTATCCCCAGCTTCCCTAAAACTTGGTGCTTCTCAAGCAGGAACCAGTGAGGCTTTGACTCCAGAATCTACACAGTCAAGTTGAGCATCAAGACTGGTGGTGGTGAGGGCGACCAGCCACTGCAGCTCCACACTGAAGCAGCCTGACCCAAGCTGTACATATTGATCTCTGAGCAGTGCTGCCGGCTAGCAGAGATACATCTTGAACCAGTTGGGAATCCCAGAATAGAAGTACTGATAAAGGCTCATGAAGGAATTTAACTACCCAGACATCTGTTGAGTAACAAATACAGATGAACATGCATCATCGCAGAGGTTCCTAAATTATAGTGAAGACAACTTTATGATCCAGAAAGTAGAGACTCCTGAGGAGAAGCCATCCTGGTTCTACAGGAGTATATTAATGAAATTTGCAGATGAAACTTTGCAAGTGCATTAAAAATACAGCAGCACTGTGTTTTAGGATTAACTTTAGCATAGTATCATACATGTTTAGAACAGATTGTCTTCCTCATCCATTTATTAATTCTTCCTATTTTACAAGTAAATGAAAGTTCAAGCCCACCTTCTCCTGCCTTTAAGCCTGTTTGCATCATCCATGCATGCCAGATATTGGAGATGTACAGACTCAATTAATACACTTTGCAAACATCTCTCTTGGATAGAACACAGCTCTTGAGAGAGAGTTACAAAAATTGATAGATAATAGCACTATGCCAGTTGCCTTCAAAAGGGCATATATGTAAGTGCAGAAAGTAAATAGTTTGAAACAAACGTTGAAGAGGATGAAGAATTTTAGGAAGCAGAAATATTGAAAAGATAATAATAAGCAGCAAATAAAGCATGAGTTTTCAATTAACCACAATAGCACGGAAGGCCTATAAAATTTTGGAGTACAAATAAAGAAATATTGCATCACAGGGTAAAGTTCAAATAGGGCTCTTTTTATTTTCCTTTTTGGTTTAAAAAAATAGAGATATAAAATGGAGATATAAAATGGAGATATAAAATGGGCTAATACACTGAAATAAGCAGCAAAAAGGTTACACTGATAGTAATGATGAACTGACAGACTTCTGAATTTTTGAAATTTCTTCTAGAAGTTTTGATTTATAGTGCCAGTTAATGGAAAAAGAAGAAAACCAAAGAAAAATCCCACAAAACTTGTTATATCCTGAAACAAGGGAATCTATGAAATCTTAGGGGAATGAAAATCTCTTAAAATTTCTCACAGAAATCAGCTAATATTTGCCATCCTCAAAGACAAAGCAGCCCTGAATGAATCCTGTTTCATTCTTCAGATTCAATACAGGGATAATGTCAGATTTACTCTCTAATGATTCATTTTCTTACATCTGGAGAATGTGTCTTTCAAAAATTCAGAGGGAAAAAAAACAGGTTTTTTTCTTTCTTGACAAGTTTTAATTTTATTCATCCATTTCTTCATTACTGTTCTATCTCAACATTTATTGTCTCAAACACTACTCAGCAAAACCTTCTTCTCATCTATTCAGGAAGATAAAGTTTCAATTTACATTTGTAATAACAAGGTATGATCATGTCAGCAGGACGGCAACCTTAGTAATCTTCCTGCTAAAAACCTGTTAATTAGCTTTTAGATAAAATGTGCCTGTGTTATAAATATTTCCAGGAAAGAACAAAACTTTGTATTTGTCTACATTAATCCTGAAATCTGCTATAGGTCACATAGAGAAAGAGATCTGCCTGCAAAAGTTATTCCAATACATAATTTTATTAAAACTATTATGAAATAATTCCACTTCACCCCACTGAGGGTTTCTCAGCATCTAATGCTGTTAATGTCCATTGTCTTGAGCCTTTGCTTGGTCGAAGATTTTTGACTTTCCAAAGCATCACCAAAAGGTCACTGAGGGTTCAGGAAATGTTCAGCTCTTTGATGAGAAAGAACCAAAAGCTCCTTTCTATCTTAATATTCAACTTCAATACACACACACAGACACAAACACACACACAAAAGAATAAATATTCTCAGAAAGACTGATCTCAGTCCAGGCACAAGCAATAGTGAAGATTTTTGTCAAAGGTGTGATCTAAGAACCACTTTTGCAAGCAAGGAATTTGGAAGGAGATGAAAAAATGAATGAGAATCCCTCTGTGGTTGTTACTTCTGTCTGAATTCCAGTTCGAATTGGACTCAGGCAAAGAAGATAGAAGACAAGTGTGCTATCAACAGGACAGCAGTAGTGATACACAAAACACCACTAATGAGCTCCCTTTTTGTGTCCAGGGAGCCCATCTAAAGAAAGCCCACAAATACCCACCTGAAGGCTCTGCTTGCTTCAGGCTGGATGGATTTGTTCTGTTCTTGCTCAAAGTTAATTTCTGATCTACAAAACCATTCTTCTATTAAGAGACACAAAAAACCCTAAAGGTAAAAAAATGATGGCAGAATTTCTATCAACCTCAAGCTTCAATTTTTGTCTGCTGCACCTGGACTGACATTCGCAGTCACTGATCTGAGTCTCTTCAAGGTTTCAGGACCGCAGTAGAAGCAAAGAACAGTAAGAGAAGTCACTCATGGATCCCAGTGTCAATGAGGGAAGGTATAAAAGGCTCTGAACTGTCCCTGAGCAAGGTTATTAGTTTGAAAAGCACTTAGCTGAAACTCTTTCCTGGTGCATTGACTCATGCCCTCCACTTCAGCAAAGCCAGATTACGGTGATTTGCCAATGATTTTGTGGCTGCAAAATGCAGGAAGGTATTTTAATTGCCTTTTCCCCTGTGATCAGTTCTGTTGCCATATTCTGTGATTGAAGACTTATTGGAATGTTTTAAATAGAACAAAGACCTGGTCAGCTATTGCCCTTCCTCTTTTTCACCCAAACTGGTCCAGATTGTTTGGATGGAAATGCTACTTTAATCTGAGAGGCTTTTCACCTAGGAAGTGACTACAGATGAGCAGTGTTGACAGGAACTCTGCCTAATCCCTGGCTGGGTTTTTCTCACTAGATGTACATTTTCCAAAGGAAATACACTGAAATATTTGTTTCAAGTTTTGGAATGGAGTGGTGTGAACTGATTCAGTGCCATCAATATGTTGATTTACCCCAGCTGAAGTTCCTGAGCTAAACAAAAACCCGCAACCTTTCATATTATATGTGAATCAGGTGTTTAGTAATCAGCAGGATCCAGATTCTGGTGGTTTTATTCCCACGAAAGGCAGGAAAAGGTTTTTATCATATTTTCCCTTCAGCTTTGAAGTCTTACCTGTGGATGAAATTCCAACATGGTCTTATTTGCATTAATTCAGAGAGGGTTAGACCAGCTGCTCTCTTATTGTTTTTCACTCATATATACTCTCCTTGATTAATAAGAGTATCTATAATTTGCCTCATTCACCTTAATAGCCCATCTGGCAGAGGTGCAGAAATGGTGATCCTCAGGTCCTGAAAAGCCTCAAAAGATACATGCCCCCTTCATTCATCTCCTGAAGTGCCTGGTACAGCAGCTTACCTACTTCTGTTACCTGCCTGAGGTCAACACTACCCAATATCAAACAGCATTTCCCATGAAATGTTTGTGTGCAAGCAGGACCTGGATTTATGCAGAGGATGAGGAGCGGGGGTGGAAGTATGGGTTGATTACATCCTTTGGTTGGATTGGATCTAGTTCCTATCTTGTGCTAATCCACCCCAGACTCCTGGCGGTAAGATCCAAAGCTGCATAAAGCAGATAACAGGAGAAGACAGAGGGGGCTGGTCAGGGGTGTTTGTAAATAAATCTGGAACCTGGGATCTGCAGCCTGCTTGGTTATGGTTTTGTGAAAACGGAATTACAGCATAAAATGAAAGCAGGCTGTGCAATGAAAACAAGAGGAATGCCATCATCCAGGTTGGCTTGTACTGCAAACCACGCTGGTCAATCATCTGAGATGAATGGAGGTATCCGCTGAATAACCTCACTTTGCAACTTTTATGTGAAGGTTTGATAAATGAAGTCAGGGAGAGGTACAAGAAAGTGATTAAAACCAGCCTGCGCAAAAGGCAATGATAACCTCCCTGGGCTTTAAACTTTTTTCTCTTTCTGCCTGAGTTTGTTGGATAATTAACCCTTTCATCCTTCGGTCTCTGTACACAAACAATTGTATATTCCTACAAAGCAGCTGTGTTTTGACAGGCAATTTGTCATTGGTAATAAATTGAACCCCGCATCAAGGCAAACCACTTTCAACGGGGATGCGTACAGCCAGGTACCATGATCTGGAATTTCCTATTGGCCTCACTGTAGCAGAAAACCTTTTCCAAAGTTTAGTTCCCTCATTTGTTGTTTGTGGATTCACTCAGATGCCCAGCAGCTTGCTTAGGCTTAGCTCTGATTAGGCCCCTTCTTGAAAGAACATGCCTCAGGCCATGCTGGCCAAATAGTTTTAAGGGGATCTTAGTCTGCTGTCCTGTTGTTGTAGAGCTTGAATGGGATATTATTGTCACCGAAACAAAAAGGAATTCTGCCATTTTTGTTAAGCAGGGACCAGAGTTTCTCTTTGTGGACCTGGAACAATCATCTGTCATGGTTTGTGTAAAATTCATTACTGGCTTGGAGGATGGCTTGAGCATGCAGAAAAGCATTTTGCCCACACATGGCATAGTTGGAGTTTAACAGAGTTCCCATGCCTAGGTATAGCCCACTGTACTCCTAGGTGTTTGCTAAGGTTAAAAAGAAAGGATCTAGAAAAAGGGTCATACAAGCAGATCCTTCCCCAAATAGGGTCAGAGGCTGCTGCATTTAGCTTGGTTTCTTCATTTTTGTTCTCCCCAACTGCATCAAGATACCGAATCAGACACTTGTGGAAAAGCACCTGTCAAGAGTCTAAAATGGGCTCTCAGGTGAAGACTTAAAAGTCAGCATTGACAAAATGCACAGAAGCTTACTTGCATGTCTGAGAAGTGAGCTTTTCTAGGGGGAAACCCTTTAGACCTAGCCCAAAGAAAGGCAGCAGCACCACAGCTTCTATTGAATAAAGCTCTTTAAACCCTTACTGAGAAGCAAAATCTCTGCTGAGAAATGTCAACAGAGTTTTTACAACAGCCTGAAAATTAATTGTCCTCTGAAATGGCAGTCCTCAATTTAGGCTTAATCTCTCTTGCATTACTCAGGTAGCTATTGTGAAGTATCACCCCTCTTGCTGCTCTTGCTGACAGTTTCTATATCCCTTCACCACACCCACTGGAAGGAAAACAATCACATAAATCCCTCTTGCAGGACATGCTCCAACTTGTTTCTTATTGTGGGGCAAATTTATGGTCACATTTACTATGTAATCTTTAAAGGGGACTGGCTGGTGGTTGAAGGTCTAAAATTACAGATGACCTGTGTGTAAGCAAAAGTGGATTTGTTAAAAAATCTGTATTTAAGGGAGGGGAGAAGGGGGTGAGAGAGTAGAGCTGGATGTTCCCTGTGTAGTTTATGACCTTTCCTAAAAAAAAAAAAAACAACCTTCAAGAAAGGTAGAAAAGCAATTTTCATTCTGTGGCTCTAAATATGTGTTTATCCCACTGCCATGATGTGAGCATGCCCAGTTGGGATGATTTAGCACTCTGCTGATGACTACCAACGGAAGGACTTCATGTGAAAAGGTAGTCTGCCACGGCTAATGGGCTCTTGTTTCAAAGGGATGCTGTGTGTACATTACTAGTGTATGGAGAAGGTGCAGAAAGGCCTCAGCAGACATTAGGAATGGAGTGTTGTTGATGATGAAAAGGCACTTTGCTGTTGAGGGAATGGTGGGAGAGAAAAGGCGTATCTGTCTTTTTGATTAGAAATGCATGCTTCCTTTCATCATCTGAACTGAAAAATTGGCTTCTGCTCTTGGTTTATGAAACCATTTTTCTTTCCCTTCCTTCCCAGGTTTGCAAACTCTTTAATAAATTAGTTACTGTGAGGTGCATGGGTGCAACAATCACCTTAGAGGCTTTTCCCAAATGCATCTTTAATATTTTATAAGTATTTAAATAGATTTATTCAATGTGAACAGCCTGATTTATTAACACTAGCACTCTGGCATGGAAAGGGGGTTCAATACAAATTATGTTGTGTCAGAAATTTTTAGCAGCTAGATCTCAATTTACCAATGGATTCTTGGAAGTCAGGAAATAATAGGACCCACCCCATGTTAATATTTAATCAGGCTTTGGTGCCAGATAGGAGAAGCTGTCAAATGAAGGAGAGGCAATGAGGGGAGCCCTGTATTACATTAAAACATACATCATGTGTTCACTTCTTAGATGGCGAGGGGAGAAATGGGTCAGTTATTGTGGTGAGAGGCTCAGACCTACCACCAAATAAAGATGCTTTGTCAGGCTTTCAGAACTCACCAGGTGAAGTTAAAGTCTCACCACAGACATGTGAGGGAAACCTGAGTGACTAGGCATGAAATTCACTTCCCTTTTGGCATCCCAGGGTGCACAAGGATGCACTCCTTTCCTTGTGCATATTCAGCAAGGAATGTATGGCAACAGAAATGCTGAACCTGATATGACAGCAGAGGTGACTTGTAAAGCACTTTGTAACGATGCAATGAGATGGGTACTACCAAACCCAGTACTGTCCTAATTAGTTGGTGTACCAAGGTGCAGGGGAAGGGCAGGTCCTCTGTAGGTCAGCACTCTGTAGGTTTTGAATTACCCCAAGTTCATTTTCACTCTGAAGTGCCACATAATATTGTTTTTATTTAGCCTGGTACATCACCCTCATAATAATGAATGGGTTTTATTTCTGTATGGAAACACCAAGCTGCTTTCTCAATGAAGATTTTGGGCATAAATTTAAAATGCAAGGAAGCTCAGGACCAGCACAGTGATGTTCACTCATTTGAACAGGCAAGATGAACATAAGGGTACAACTGCAAAATAATTGCGTATCAGCGCGTCTTTCCTAAATCACCGCACCCAGTGTGGAGCGATTCAGAAACTGGCAATATCTCTTTTCTGCTGAGTACCAGTGAAACAGCCTCCCCAGTTAACCCTTAAGGCAGGGCTCAACAGGTGAATGAAGAGGAAACAAGGTTTCAGCCAGCCACACCGGGATCAACACTGGACAAGGAGGAGAAAAGAGGGGATCTCAGATGCCAGAAATATTTTTCTGGCATATTTCAGGATGACCCAGTGGTCATCATGATGAATAAGAAACCTTCCAGTCATCAACACTACCTAGCCATAATTGCAGGTTCCTGGGCAATAGTTGAGTTCCTGGGACGGTATGAACTAGAGCAGTGTGGTAGAAGTGCCTGGAATAACACTGGTGGACACTGGCTGAAATATTGGCCTGTATCTAAAGTCCTGGTGACAGTGAACTGGTCTTCTGGTAGCAACTTTATTCACCTCCTCTTCTCACTTAATTACATTTATTTCTATCCCTTTAAGCATGTAGTGTGTTTCGTTTCCTTGTGCGTGTTCTTTACTTAAAGAAAGAAGGGTTCGACTGCTAGTCCTTTGTAATGTTAATGTTAAGAAAATTGGATGATGCTTCAGAAAGTTGACTGAGTCAAGACAAGAGACAACTCCATACATCTCATTCTGCCAAAGTTTGGTTGCAATGGTTTATTGTAAGGTTATATTACCAGGGAAAATTTCTTTATTTGTGCTGTGATAGTTGCCTGTTCCTTTTGATACCTTTAAGAAGAATATCTGGAGGGAGAAGGCAGATGGATGACTAGAGCAGAATACTATGTTAGGTTTCTTTATGCAGATTATGGTTAACTTAAATTTATTTTTGTGGGGTGTATATCTGAGAATATTTGATTGACATGGTGAAAGATCCAGAGCAAGATCAATTCTGTGTCACTCCTTACAGATCTCCACCTAATCTGCCACAAGGTAGGCTGGCTGCTTAGAGTGGGATTGTTAGACTCTTCCACATGGCAAATTTTTAGCTGTTGTTAATACATATTTATGCAGTTCCTTAAGAGTAAGGAGAGATATTATGATGCACTTTACATTAAAGTGTAACACATGGAGTTGGTTGCACCTGTATCAGCTGTGAGAACGATCATAGATTAAACTTTTTTCCCTTCCAGGGAAGGAGTGTGTCCTGTGGCTTGTGGGATTACAGTTCCAGGTTTTGGTAACAAGAGGTCCAAGTTTCTAATGAAGCATCTGGGCACAACTATTTAGGACTTTCTTTGCTCTGATGGGCAAGAAGGTGTGTCTTTATGCATTATCCTGTGAGTCTGTAGCTGACCTACAATTCAAGTTATCATTTGCTTCTTACATGATTAAAAAAAAAAAAAAAAGCATGCCACACAGTTAACTTCTTAAATTCACTGACAATATTTTAAACTACTCCAGTTTTTAACATCTAATCTCAATGTTCTAAGTAATGACTTATTAAGTCTTCACTGTGCCACATTATGTCCAAGCAAGGTGATCTCTTTGGTTGGCAATCTGATAGAGTCACAAGAACAGAAGATTTTATCACTTTTATCTTTAGAAAAGACTACCATTGTCTACTCCAAATTCAAATACATATGAATAGATTTTACCAAATTTTTTTTCAAGTTGGGGATAGATGGGAAAGAAGAAGGAAAAAGAACATCAGAAGGAATAGAGCAAGTTTCACAATTCATACAATCATTGTGGCTTATTACTAATAAAATATTGTTATATAATTTAAATATTGTTATATAATAATAAATATTATATAATAATGCAATATTAAGGGGTTGGAATGAACCTTAAAGATCATCCAGTCCCAACTTCCCTGACATGTGCAGGGATACCTCCCACTAGAGAAGGTTGCTCAAGGCTTATCCAACCTGGCTTTGAACACTGCCAGGGTTGGAACACCCCATATATATATATATATATATATATATATATAGTATATATATATATATATATATATATATATATATATAAAATGCTCTTTGAAGTTCAGTTCAAATATATGAGGCATAACTGTTGATATTAGGAAAAATATTAGAAAAATTATTGTTATGAAGCACTGCAGGAATTTAAAATAAAAAGTGGAATAGGTTTTTCACTTAAGTCTCTCTATTCAGAAGCTCATCTGGATATATGAAGAATTTGACCAACTAGAAATATGCCTGAAAGCACTGAAATTCCTGTCCTCTTCTTCCCAAAGGAGACAGCAATTAAAACAGATGATCAGTCTTTCACTCAGAAATGGTCTTGCTCTGGTCCTTAGAACAGTTACAAAGTCCTACTTTCTGTATGAGTGAGGCCAAAGTGGTTACCTTGGAAATCTGAATGTGATTTTAATTATAGCTTTTATTATTCGTGCAGTGTAACCAAGATTTTAACAGTCAATTATATATGGAGCTTTATTGGCAAAGGGTGTTTAATATTAAACAATCATTGCTAACCATGAACATACCTGATTTAATAATGAACTTTATTTGAATGATCAGCAAGAGATAAAGGAGTTAAATTTAGCCATACAGTCTGTAACAATAGCATGAGGGAATACTGCAAATTAATTTTATTTGGAAACAGAAAACTCTGGATGTTGTTCAATTATCTTTTTGAGAGCATAAAGTAAATGTTTGGTAATCAGAGATTTGTATTGCTAGAGAGAATCACTTTCACTAAAGCTACAGTAACCGAATGTTTAAATGTGCAGGGCTGAACTGTCAAAGCACGTAACAACATCTTTAAATAAAATGGAAGCGTCCAGAGCTGCCTTCATCTGTGTCCTCCTCTGACGACTGCTTAAGGTTCAGTTCTGTTCCCACTGAAGTCAGGGAAGAATCTCCTTGTAACCTGAAATGATTCATGGCATGGACCTTGCCAGAGAAAAAAGGGCAAGTCCCAAAGCACCAAGAAAGGTGTGCTGTTGTCCCCCAGCATGTGACTTATTTATATCTGTGCTGAGCAACATTACCAGCCCACAGCATTCATAATTGTGCCTTGAGCCCCTTTCATCATAGACAAAAGCCTTAATGTCTCCTTAGGAGATTTTTTTTTCAATCTTCGTGTTCTAAGTCACTGAACATCTTTGGCAGCTGTAACACTTAGGTCTTCAGCTTAATTAAAGACTAGGAAATTCTCTTGCACTATTTGTATTATATTTAGTTTATTTTAATTAAAGCTGACAATCTCTGATAACCAATGTTAGGCTTACAAATCAAAAGGGCTTGCATGGCAAAACCTGCCCCAATCCCACAGCTATGAAGCACTGAGAAAGTAAGTGCTGGCTGAGCCACATGCCTGGTATGGCAGGATTTGTTTGCTGGTTGGGGATTTTTAATTTTAAATTTATGTTTGTGTCAATGGCCTGTTTGGCCTAAAGCCGGAGTCCTGCTGCAAGCAAGGAGGCAGGATGTAAGGTGGCTGTGAAATGCAGGGGCAAGGCAAGCTGCACCCATCCTGCTTCCAGACTGGCAGGAGAACAAGCTACGTGTCCTCTTTTCAGTCCCATTTTTTTGATTCTCAGAGGCTAAACAAGGAGCCAGCATTTTTTATTTATATTTTGGCTAAAGTCTTTCTCCTCAGTCCCATGCTCCTTCTGATTGCCTCTGTTTGGGCCTTGTGAACCAATATTCTGCAGTGTTTTTGTCAGTGTAGACTGAAATACTCCAACCAGAGTTCCCTCCCACTTCTCCATTTCCAAAATGCAGCTCAAATTCTTAATTGGGTAACCTGAACTTCTCTCTAATCTGCGTGTCAGTGTGTATGGATGTAATGGACATGTCAGTGCTGTGTACACTAACACTTTTAAATCATATAATGAGCCTGTTCACTAGAAGAATAAACACACAGTGCAATTTAACTGCAAACTGGAGGGATATCAAGAGGAATGTTGGCTGAAAGGTTATCTACTATGTGCAGATTTTGGGGGTGATCTGTAGCACTAGTATTCTCCTTAATTTTGAGAATGTTTTGTCTAACTATTTGAGTGGCAAGGGGAGAGGAAAAGAAATTGAGAGAATCTCTTCTTGCAAGCACTTTTCAGTTCTTAAGAGGCTTTTGTGCTGCCTGTGCAAGCCTACAATTGGAAATTGCAGAATACAGTGCTTTTATGCAGAGAAAAGGATTATGAAAAAACCCCAAAGGTGTGAAATTTAACAAAAGGCAATGTTTGGAATTGCACTGTTAGGAGAGACAGCTGAAGTCAATGGGAGCTTGATCCATGAAAGCACAGCGGGACCATACCATATATAGGAAAGCACAATCTGTCAAAATTAAGTATGTAGTTTATGGTATGCTTTTTGTTTGAAATAACATATTACCTCCTATTTATAGTAAAGCAGACTAAACAGTTCTATATGTCTGCATTTAAGATTTTCAGACAGAGAGTAAGGATACCTTTTACCTGGAAACTGTAGAGTCAGAGCTCAAAATTGTTAGCAGTGATAAATGAATACCTGTGATTTTACAGGCATATAAATCTCAAGCTTCTGCTTACATAGCCCCACTCTGTCTGCAGTATTGGCTACAGCTGAATCTCACTGCTGGAGGACTACTAGGAAACAAATGAACTTGCAATGCATAGTATCTTAAAGGAAACTATAAATGGGATAGGTCAAGGACTAGGCATGTAAGCGACAGGAAAAAAATCTTCCTTTTAGTTTATACAACTCCTGCTTCCATGTCTGTGCAGATTCCTAATAAGGAATAGTAACTTTTCAAGGCACTAGGCCTGTACAGATTTCCTGACCTTATAATTCTCACAGTTCTAGACATTCCAAGGTAGGGGGTCATTCAGACAGAGTTGTAATTTCTTGTGCATATTTATTTCCAAAGTATCTTTTGCATAGTTTCCCAGTGAAATCATGTGCTAGGGCTGGGGAATGCTAAATAGGTTATTTTTCAAGCTTGCATATAAAGAGCCTGTCAAAGTGCACTGTTTTGGACTTATCAAGTAAAAGTGACGAAGCCAAAGCATGATATTTGTAACTTGTCCTTCCTAACCCCACTGAGAGTTGCGCTCCCAACCTTCCAATGGGAGACGACACAGGAGGGTTAAGGAGCTCTGGTTTTTTTATTGGTGAAGATTTTAATGATTGTAAAAGTCTTGAAAGCATATGTGGCTCAAGAGGATTTTGAGGTTTTCCCCAAAACCTACATTTTTTAACCCTCTGCTGCTAGATTTGTGCTCCTTTTCCTTCTCATTATGTAAATAAAAACACAACAAATTTTAAGAGGAAAAAGGTTGCAGAAGCTCAGCCTTTCTGAAAATAACCTTAACTGGTTGTGAAAGCACATTTTGAATTCATTTTCCCAGTCCTTCAAGACACATACTTCTTTTTTGAAGTAATTATATTTATCTGATCAAAGAATTAGATACACCAGGGACCAGCCAAGACCTTGTGAATTTTGAATATTCATTTCTCGTAATCCATTGGCCAAGGAGCAACTAGAAGTTATCTACTGTCTGAAAGAGGTCTACACAAAGTATTTGTCTGGCCATTTTCAAAAACAAGAGTCTCTGCTAAAAGTCTTGCAGATAATGTATTTGTCAAGGAGAGGCTAAACTTGAGCTGGAGGAGTTTGTCCATAGTGCTGTGCATGCCCTGCTCAAAACAGCTGTAAGGAAAGTTAGTCAGACCTCAGCTTTTATCTAGGGGTGTCTAACTAATCTAAATTGAAATGTGGGCACTTTGCTTCTGAACTCAAAATGTGTGCAATACATTTGGGACTGAAGATTTCAAACTCTTGTTGAAAAGTAAGTGTAGACTTCATGCTTACAAAAATTCCTGGGGAAAAAGAAATAAAACCTTTTCCTAAGATTTTGAAAAGAATGACAAGGGGAAGATCCTGTGGAAATTGGGATTGTTCTCACAGATTGCTGGTGACAGTCAGTAACATTGTATAAAGCTCCAGTTAGGCTGCAAATGACATATGGAGACAATTTCTGCCTCAGCTATATTTACCTTTCCCTTTGATCTAATGGGAGCAGTGCATGGATACTGAGAGAGAGCTTGGTCTACAGTATCCTGTTGGGTTTTGTGTATGGCAAGAAGTTTGGAATAGCTAGGTTGACACATGCTGTTGTAACTGAGAAGGTAAGATGGTGCAATGAGCCTGCTTTAGGCACGTGGAGGGGCAGTTACAAGGTGATATGAGTGAGATGCATTAAGTGCTGCCTTTTGCCTTTATCATCAGAGAATCACTGAAATGTAAGACTGGAAGGAAACTCCATAGGCCATATATTCTGTTCTCCTGCTCAAAGGCAAGATCAATTATACAGCCATCCCTGACAGCCATTTAAGTAAAATATTACTGGAATGAAGAGATATTCTTTATATTTAGAAGGGGTAATACTGCCA
The DNA here is from genome assembly GCA_034509425.1 of Eopsaltria australis. Taxonomy (NCBI): domain Eukaryota; kingdom Metazoa; phylum Chordata; class Aves; order Passeriformes; family Petroicidae; genus Eopsaltria; species Eopsaltria australis. Next base: position 1,724,158 of record JAVTVJ010000395.1, read on the forward strand.
GCACAGTGAGTTTCTTACCTCCTGGAAAAAAAAAAAAAAAAAAGAAAAGAAAAAAAAAAAAAAAGAAAAGAGAGGTTATTGCAGCTCTCTAAGAGTTATCATTCAAATTAGCTTGATGATTTTCTTGGGATCATTGGAGAAGCCAGAGTAGAAGAGATAAGTGGAATGTAAGACAGGATATGTGGAAGTGAAAAATAAGGAGATACAATCATAGTAAGGCAAAGGAACAGGTTGAACAGGCTTCCAGTTGAGGTGGTGAGCTCCATGGGCAGTATTTAGGCAACAACTGAGTAAGCACGTGGAATTCAAAAATGAAAAGAGCTGTGGGTTGTATCTTTGAGCTTTGAATTACCTGGTGACTCTTTCAAAGGTTAGAAGTGAAAGGCTTGCCCCCCTTTAATTACTATCAGAGATATGTGTGTGTCTGTGTGTGTGTGTGTCTGTGTGTCTGTGTGTGTTTCTTTACACAGCACTGGTTTTACTCCTCCTGGAAAAAAGACACAAAAATTTTAGTATTCTTTAAAAAAATAAGTTTTAAAGGGTCTAAACGAGAGAGAGAACAAACAGCATTGCACTTCACATCTATAAGGATCCTGCTTGCCTCTGCTGTACTCATATCACTCCCTTATTGACTTGCAATTCATTTTTCAAAAGCCAGCCCACTTCATTTGACTTTTGTCAGAACTGCAGTTTTCTCTGCTGTACTTTTAAGTGTAAACACTGCAATTATTTGCAGAGTGTTATTGGTCATTTATTTTATCAATCTAATATTCTTACATTATGAATCTTACTACCACTATTAACTGTTTTGGGTCATTTCTTAGTTGTACCCCAGAAAACTGCTCCCAGTGTTATTACTTATTGGTCATAATCAATTAGAGAAGTTTTTAGACTATGGCAGTCTTATATAAATACACTGGCAAAGTTCACCTCCTATGATTTCTGACAATTAAATTGTTCTGTCACTTTGGGACATTCATTAATCTCAACTTGTCATCCTTGTTTATGCAGGTTATAATGGCCTGTGTGTGTGAGTGAAATGAGATGCTAAAAGCCCTTGGCTGTTTAACTCTTTGATGAAAGTCAAGCAGGAATATGATGTTGAAGAGAAAAGTTGGGGGTTTTTTCATCCCCTAAAATAACACTGTGGAAATTATTGCACTGTTTAACAACTAGCTTTCAAAGTCAAGGAGGAGTCTCACAGAGGAGTGAAGGAAACAGTTGACAGTACTGTTATCACAGTCCTTTATGTGTCTGCTTGAGTACACATAGAAATAAAGACATGGCAACATAGATTACTTTCTCTTCCAGGAAAGTGGTATGAAGACATCATCTCCCAGCAGAGGAATCGAACAGCCAGAGATTTTCAGATAACCTTGCAGGATCAGTGGGGCTCAGGTCTCCAAAGTCTCTTGAAACTCAGAGATTTGAGTATTATTGTTATTAGGCATTTTGATTTGGGTAATTCTGGCAGTCTGATTACTTGGGCCTGCCATAGGCACAATTCTGAAGACTTCGGGAAGCGAAAGTCCACTTAAAGAATTTAATTTACTAATTAAGTTCCTGGAGGAGTTAATAATTTTCTTCTTTCCTAAATTATCTCCTAGAATTTGAAGACCCTCTCTGTGATGAGTCCAGATGCAGGTGGTGGTTTACTATCTTCTGCCCCTTTCTTCATCTTTTAAAAAGGTCTTAAATGACTTTTTAGAGTGGTCACTTTATGGCAGCAGCATTGTTACTTGTATCATTCTCAGGCAGAACTCCTGGGTGAGCCTTCCTTCTGGAGTGGCCTCTCACTTTACAGCTCTCTGAACCATCATCACATCTTCGCCTGGCACCATGCACCGAAGATGCTGGTACCTTTTAGTCCATGAGTTCATGAAACCTAGTGTTTCCTCTTGGGCAAGTGCCTGCTGAAATTGAAACCCAACCTTAACAGATCTTTATTCTCATTTGCTACTGGAAGTGAGGGCCAGGTGAAAGCAAGCAGTGCAGTGTCCTGTGCTGGCAAAGCTGGAGATGGAGCACAGGTCTCCTAACCTGCTCTGAGCCTCCATCCATTCACAGCTGGCCAAGGTTAAAAAATAGGAATAGTCTGGGAGTTATCCATCTCAAATTTAAAAGGAGTGTAATGATATGCTATTCTCTGCACCCTGAGAAACATATGAGTGACATCTTCTCTCAGAGCACTAATTACCATAATTCTTAGACCAGAGAGAGATCCAGAACACTGCACAAATTATCACCCAATATCTTTAATAAATGTGGATGGTAAGTTACTTGCAAAGGTGCTGGTTAATAATCTGGAACACATATTCCCAGACCTAATTCATTTCAGTCAGGTGGGATTTATTAAGGATTGTACTGTCATGCAGTAGTGTGAGGCAACTCTTTAGTACAGTAACTTCACAGACCAGCAAAGGAGAAATACAAAACAGAGACAAACTGGTTTTGACTTTTCCAAATGTTGGTCTATGAACATCTCTTTGACACTGCAGTAAAATCCAGTTGCACCCATCAATCTGTTGTAAAAATGCCGATGCCAGTGGGTTAATGGCTGGTTTCCTAATGGCCAAGTTACAAAAAGGAGAAATGGTAGAGCTGCTCTCCCATTTCTGTTTGATCCAGAGTTCACATCATAACTGTATTTCTCTTTTCTTTCATGAGATTAATTTATAAAGAAAACCAAATCCCCTATGCCTCAAGGATGTGCATTTTGGATGTGGCTGCCTTTCCTTCTTGCCTAGAGAGGAAATACAGTGATGGGCTCCTACCAAAGATGCTTCAGTGTGTGTGCCTAAAGTTCAGCAGGATAAATGCAAGTCTTAGAGGCAATCTGCCAGATGTTATTTGTCGTAGCTGCCTCTAGGCTGCTCTGAAGCATACCAACACATATGTCAGGGCAGAATGAGAGTCAGGGCAACTTTCCAATTTTTCTTGCTCCCAGAGGCTCTCCAGGGGAAGCTAAGTTTAGGAATAGAGAAAGAAAGATGGTGAAAATGAGAGATTGGTGTATTTTAGGGTCTAATGCTGAGGCAACTATAAAGCATTGTATATGTAATTTCACAAATTTTGAACACAAAACAATAAAGGTGTCTTTCTAAATACTTTGGTGTGTGGTGAAGGGGCATAAATCAGCTGCAAATACTAGTGACAGCATTACTACTTTTGCTTTAACAGTACCACCTGATCATATGCTTTGGGAATGAGGTAAGGCTTTAACAGGCCTTTTGAAATAGAATTTTTAAAAGATACACTGGATTTTACTCAGGACCATTCTAAGAAAATCTAGGGTTTAGCCCATTCATTTCCACCCCTTGCCTTTGTACATACATGTAAAATAAACAGACCAAAACATATGTAGTATTGGTTGCAAAATAAGTGATTCATCCTACAAAAGTGAAAACACTTGCCCAAATAAACATAACATGGTGGTGAAACACTGATCTTGAAGTAACAACCCACAAAGATACTATTGCTTATATTCTTCTTACATTATCATCTTTCCATGAACAGACAGTTTACTTAGACTGCTATCTATGGGGTACGTCTATTTTTAGCACGTGTTTGTACATTGGCCAGCATAGCCAGATGCTGGTGCCTAATACTTGCCTATTGAAAGTGAAAAGACAGAACTTACTGCAGTTTAAGAAAGGAACTCTCAAAAAAGTTTACTATACTATTTAGTCCTGAAGATCCATTTCTTTGCAATAAGATATGGCATTAAAGAGATGACAGTGATGTGTTTGTTGTCCTACCTGACAGTCTTGCGTTTTTTTTCACCTCCTCTTGCAGTTTTACCTTACTGACATTCTCCATCTTAATGTTTGCATCAGACACTTTTGTAAATTACATTTAGTACATAATTATACACAGCCGCAGGGTGGTATAAATAAATTTTCATCAGTTTTGCACGTCAACCCTGAAATGAGTACACCTGTACTAGCTCAAGACCTGGAAACAGGTGGGATTCTGCACTGAGCTCTCCCACTTCCAGGACCTGGTCAGTCACATCTGCACAGTACTGTGGCATCTTATAAATGTACATGGAGAAATGTCAGAAAACAATTCCCACCCCCCCAAAAGTGGTGACAGAGTGTGGAGCTCAGTGATGGTGCTCTCAGAAAGAGAAGTAGGGTCAGCTGAAGATGGACACTTGGGGCTTTGACTCAATTCACTTTTCCTTGTAAAACTCAGAAATTTACTTCTTAAGATTATTTTTAAAACATTTTCCAAAGCTGTATTTGTACAAACAATGGCTTTGATGAAAAATGAAGATTTTAATGTTTAGTTTCCTCAGATGCAGTTTTCCACTTTTCATCAGCACGTTTTCGTGAAAATTCCCACTTTTTAAATTAATTTCCGAAACATTTTGTAGATTAACTTGGAGAGGAGAAGGATAAAATGCAACTCACAAGTCATTTATTTCTTGATTACAGCTATCTCATATCCTCTGTGTGTATAAATCAGTTCAGTTTAGCAATACCAGTTAAACAAACTGCAGCTTTCCAACCTCAAAATATATTTAAATGAAATGAAATATTTAAATTTTTTTAAAATGAGCAATCTCACGTAATTAATTAGATTTAAGTTTTGCATAATACAAATGAAATACAGGGATATACAGAGGCTAAATACTCTGGACATGAAAGTGTGTGTGTGTGGGCACTCACATGTCTCTGTATACCCAGCTCACACTTTTGGAACCCTACACGTGAAAACACACAGGCACGTATATGTATATTTACACATGCATAAAATCACTGATGGAACTACTGGTGACTACCTCTCCAGGCAAATACGGCTCATAAATTGACACATTTTGCTTAATCTGTATGTAAAGCATGTTACACATCACTGTTACAATGCAGACATCTTAACTTTAAATGAGACGAAAACAAACATAAAATTAGCACTTTAGGGAACCCCCTGCCACTCAATTTGTGTTGGGTTTAACACCTTCTTATTTTATATATCCTTCTACATAAACAGTTTTATATCAGCCCTTTATATGGTGCCTTCAAAGAATTAAATGTAGAGCTGTTTAAAAGCACTGATTAGCAGCTTTAATACAAAGGGGAGCATAGTTATTAGTAAAATCTTGTAAACCTAGAATACCCTTTGGGCCCCATCATTTGTGTGTGAAATAACTCAATAAAAATATTATATTGTTAATCACAAAAGCCTTCAAGGGATATACTAAATCTGGGAAGAAATATAAACTGTACCTTTCCAAACAAAGGAAGAAAAGTGACCGTCCACATTAAAGCAAAGCCATAAAACCCCAAAAAGAATATATTCATTGATAAAATGCAGCTTGTTTCCTAGTAAGGGGTTTGCAATCTGTAACCTTATGCACATACAACAACAAACATGCATTAATGGTGTTTAGTTTAAACACAGCTAGTGACATATTTATTAAATTAGCACTTCATTCCTTTCGGTAATGTGCAAAAATGGCAAGGCTTTTGCAAAGGGTAGCTTTTGGTAGGGGTAAGATAATCTTTGAATCTATAGTTATTTTGGCACAATGCAAATTACACTCACACATATATATTTATATTTTTATCTATATATATATGTATGTATATTTGTACTATTAGAGATGTTAATAAAGGCATTGGGATCAATCTCACCCAGATTTTCTTTCTAGATAACTAAATGTACCCTTTTTTTGTTTGAGATGTTAAAATTATGCTTGACAATGGTGAGTTCTACTGCTTTCAGAACTTCACACATGGTTTATGTTAATAGTTAATATTTATGATGCAAGTAAATAATTATATTCTTAAATATTTAAAAATTACACCTATTCCAATATTATTAAGGAGGTAGTGTTTCTAATTTATACAATGTAATGGAGCGGACTGGTACTAGATGAAAGAAGAAATCTCCACAAACATGGAGAAAATCTTTTGACTGACAACTAATGCTTAAAACATAAAATACTAAGATTATCAATATTTAGAGATACTAAAAAGAAGACATAGAACATTGCTTGTATAGGTTATAGGTTATTTCTTGAGATAGAGGTGAAGACTTTCACCTTAAAAAAACTAACTCTGCTCCAGTGCTTCACTGAAAGGTGTTTGATTAGTACTTTTAATTTTAAATTTCAAGGGAAGAATTCTGAGGTATGTTACCCTTCTGAAATTATTATTATTATTATTATTATTATTATTATTATTATATCAGTTTTATATGCCATCATGCAGTATCAATATTTTCATGTGGTATCATCCTTCTTCTCACATTTACTGGGAAAAAAAATTGTGTGTGGGGGGGGAGGAGTTCACCATGTGTATTTTAACCAGTATCATCATAATGATTGTTTACTGATCTCAGTGGTAGGGGATTTTTATATTTTTTAACAGGAAAAGTAAATAAGCATAGTTTCTAATATCTGAGGACAATTATAAGTAGAAATTTCTTCATAATGAGCAATGTCTATCCTTTCCAGCTATGGGCTACTATGAGAAACAGATTTATTCAAAACCCCAGTATATTTGTGGCGAATACATTTTTAATGTATTTCTCTAACATGAAAGAGCTGGCCAGAGCTTAAACTTTTTTTCTTTTGGTATGTCAAGCTTTGCTTTTTACGGTGTTTTATGTTACAACCTAATTAGTATCTTACAGTGCCCTTACATGTACTTAGGGTGTAGGGTTTCACTAAATACACTGAACATTTTATTTTGGGGGACCTCCGTGACACACTCTAAGCAGTTTTAGGCAGGCTAAGAATATGTTTCCAGTCAATCAAGCCTCTAGAGATAGGTTATCCACCTCTGGCTAATGCACTGCTATAAAACCTTCACCGGTTCTGACTGCATGATACAGTCTGTTATTAAACCCCTAACTGTGCGCGGCCGCAGGATTCGGAAGGGGGGAGGGAGACAATTATTTCCAGTACTTCATAAAGCCTACTTCAACAAATTATGTGAAGATTAACTAATAGCAGCCTCAGCGTTGGATGGCTGGCTAAATTAGGTATGACTTATCAGACGGGTGCTTCATCGGTTGCTCTTTAGAGCCTGCCTTTGCAAAGAGGGTCTTTCGATAGATGATGAACCAGATCTGCACCGCAACAATAGAGAGATCAAGAAAATGGTGCTTTGAGCTCCTCTGCAGACCAAGCCAGTTTGGAAAGCCAGTGAGGTCTCTGAGTGCGGGCAGTTTTCCTGCTGAGGATTAAATGCGCCTGCACAAAGCCAGGATATCCCACAAATCAAAAGCAGCGGGCAAGGAGAAGGGGCAAGCGAGGGGAAGCGCAGCCCAGAGCACCATGATGGATTAGGGAGAGGGCTTTGTGAATGCTCCCTTTTCTGAAGGGGAGATAATCCGTCAGTCTCAATAGGGCAACCCTGTCAGACCATTCCACGCTGGAATCCCTGGCATCCTCTTAGGTTCTGTGTCTGTCCTGTGGAGGGCACCAGCATTCAATGGCAGTTGCTACCCTGGGCGTTTGACAAGGAGCTGAAGAGGGATATGGGGCATGTTTGGGAGAGGAACTATCTTTTGGCCTCTCTGCAAAATGGCTGTATTATCTATCTTTGGAGGTCTGGGGAGAAGCCAGTATGGGATGTTTTGGAAAGGTTGACATCTCCAGCTTTGCAGCAATAAAATGCAAGATAAATTGTTCATGTTTAAAATATCTTCAGATTCAGACAGGGCAAGCTTAGTCCAGTACCATGCAGGTGGAGCACTTACCGGGCTAGAAGGGCTTTCCAAGAATGAAAACCTAGGAAGATCTAGACTTAAACAGAGTTTGTGTTTAACCATGATGGGATCTCCCTGCTCTCTCTAAAAAAGACCTTTCATTTCCATCTGGAATGAGTATATGATAACCTAGTCAGACCAGCCTCTCAGTCACCAATCAAAACACTGACTCTTGACATTTGCCTAATTATCTTTTCTCATCATCAGTCATCTCTTGAAGTCTTTTCTTCATTCAGATGCCAGGTATTTCCGAAATTAATCATGTCATTGAAGGCGGCATCTTTTCATGTAAAGGGACTTTATTATCTGGATCGAAAAGCTCCCCCCCTCCCCCCCCTCCTTTGAGCTGCAAAAGCCCATTTGTAGCGAAAGTGTCTGAAATCTGACATGCTGCCTTCTCAAGAAAGATTCGTAGTGGTGACCTCCCAGCAAGAGCTAAGCATCCGTCACCGGGAGTGCGTGTGTGTGCTGCTTGCACCCTTGGGCTGGATGCATGCTAATTTGCCCCATTGTTTCAGGGTGAGTGGCTTTCCAGCACTTCCAAACAAAGCCTTTTTGCATAAGCTTCTGTGTGTACAATTATTTTACGTTCACATCATTCCATCATTCTATGTCTATTGCTGATATAAGAGGGGATGGAAATGTCTTTGTTTTCTGCTTACACTGGGGATTACAGGCTGGATTTAGCATGTTAGCAAGGCCACTCCTCTTTCATTAAATTCCATTTGACAAATGTTTGGGACCATAGGATTGATCAGCCCATTGCACTGCTCATCCTAGCTTTAACTTTCAAAGATGCACCATCTTCAAACCGTGCTGATTCAACAAGAAACCAATCAGCAGAAACTGACTGTGCACACAGAGTGTTGCAGGGATAGATGAAGAAGTAAAAATGACAGGCATGCTCTTAGGACTTATCAAAGCCTTGGTAGAAGAATGCATTCATTTTTCTCACTAGACTCATATTTTAGTGAATTCTATGATGGGCAGGTATAAGAGCTGGTTAACACTGATAATGCAGTTCTTAATTTTGGAGATTTCAATTTTTAAGTTTGTGGTGATGCATTTAGCAACTCCTTTCAAAAACACCCCATTATTTTATACCCACTGGGCTTCCCTCTGGGATCATCTGAGGACAGTATTATTAATTGTTGGCAAGCTCTATGATCAGATTTGAAAAGTAAAACTTGGGCATCATCTGACTGAAAGGTAGAAGTGGAAGTTTCTCACTGGCCTTCTGTGCTTACACTGTAGAGTTCTAAAACCTTAAGGTCACTGTTTTTTCTCATTGGCAATGATCTGAAAGGATCAACAAATTTATTAGAAAGTTTTCAGCATTGTGTGCCATGTGAGAGTCATGTTCTGTATTCCCTGTATTTCCTGGTAGCAGTTTAAAAACAGGAACAGACCAAAAGTTGGGATTTTTTAATTAGAGACACACTCTTACACATCATTGATGATAGCTATGAGTGATTAGATGTCATGTATAGATTTTGATTTTTGAATGCTAAAGGCAGAAAGAAGCAAGGCCGTTACCTAGTGTGCTTCTCTGTCTAGTAAAGGCCACAGGACTCCTTGAAGGTTTTTTATGATTCTATATATTTCAGGAGACCTTCCAAAGCTAATGTTAAACATGATGGGAAAGTCACCTCAATATTCAGTAAATTGCTCACATTGCTAAGCACTCTGATGGTTAAAAAATTCCTCTTAATTTCTGGCACAAATTCATCTAGCTTTGACCTCTAGATGTTAGATCTTGTTTTACGCACGTCTTTGTTAAACTGAAGAGCCCTCCATCAAATTCTGTTTCCTCTGAAGGTTCTTGTATACTGTGGTCAAGTCAATCCTTAACCTTTTCTCTATTAAGCTAAACAGTCTGAGCTTCTTGAGCCTCTCACAATTGTTTTCTAATCCTCACAGTGTTTTCAAGTCCTTTAGCCATTCCCTTGGCTCCTCTCTCTAATTTATCAAAAACCTCTTTAAACATAGGCACCAGAACTATTCCATTAGTGCTCACAACAGAAAAAGATAATATAACTCAGGCTTCCCCCTGCTTACATAGCCTAAGGACTGAAGTTACCCTCCCAGCTACAGAGCTAACATGTGGCTGACCAGTCACCATCCTGCCATGTTCCTTCTGGAGCCATTTCATTCCAGAAGAGAGTCATCCTCTTCAGTTACGATTCCTTGGACTCTGTTTACCCAAAGTTATCATTTTACACTTGCCCTGGCTCATTGTTGTCTTTGTGCATCAGTGTCCTGTCGTTGCTACTTACAGCCTTCCCAGTCTATGTCAGCAAGGACTTCATGTTTTCTAACAGCTGTTGAAAATGTTGAACAGCACCCATCCACCCACGAAAAGATGCTTCATTCCCAAATTCTCAGTAAAGATTCCCCATATAGGGTGAAAGATGACCAGCTGCTGCACCCCCGCCCCCTTGCTAAGAAAATTGTGCACTGTAAAGCACAGAGGAGAGGCAGTACACTTATCTCTGCCTGGCACCTTACGTGTCATGCCCTCTTTGGTGTGGGATTTTTCATTCTCTTTTTTTTTTCTCTGCCTTGTCCTGAGAAAGTACATATACCTGGTCCAGAGACAAGAGAGTGGGAAACTATCACCTCTACCAAGGAAGAGTTAAAACTCTTGTCTGCCTGATAAAAGGATGCGTGCTAAAGCCAAGACACATTTCACCAAGTGAAGGCCATTTATAGGAAGAGCAGCGCTTGCTTCTTCACATTTAGATTTGCTGTTTTGTATAGAATTGCTGCAGCTTTCTGAGATTGACAGGTTGTTTGGTGTTTATCGTTAATTATTAACTTTAATTTATTGTTAATTAGCATGTCGTTATCGCTGTGGTACTACTCTGGTACTAAAGTGATTGGCAGAATCCATTTGTATGGGTAAAAGTATAGGCTTGTCCTAAGAAACTGTAGGAAGGCTTTTTCATAAAGTAAAAATAATAAAAAACCCTCATCAGCTTTAAATTATTTATTGCTATCCATGCATTTAAATGGATTTCCCTGTACTAGACATAACATTTATTTTTCTCAATAGTTTTCAGTAGTTCTGGGAACTGTTTTTCACAGAAATGTCTAATTATTATCATTGGTAATTAAGTTTATTTATTATGTTTTGCTGTTGCTGCAGGAGGTTTTCATGGCTTTGACATGCTTTCTTGTACACCCTCACCAAAGATGAATGGAGATATAATTAAATTCCAAAAAAAATTGTCAGTGTTGACATTGTTTCTTTTTCATAGGGCAATTTGTAACTATCTCTCGATTTTTGTCCAGTTTAAAATTTATTTCATTTATTTTCTCTTTTGCAGTTTTTGAACATACTTTTTTTTGCCTTGGTCTCATCTAACGCCCCCCCCTTTTTTTAAAATTCATTCCCATCCACAGATTTCCATTTGTATTCTGATAACTTTTCAAGAAATCTTACAAAGCATCAGCTCCAGACTTGTCCTTTGCCTCTTCAGCCAAAATTTGTTATTTCCTAGTTGCAATTTGAAAAAATGGGTGCAGTGCAAAAAGGCAAGGTGAAATGAACAAGTAGAAAAGGATTTTCTGCCCCAAATAAAACAATATTTTTGGTTGTAATACGTGAAGAGAATAAAAAAAAAGAGAAAAGGGGGGGGAAGGGAGTTTTAAAATTTTCAGTTCTGATGGAAAAAAAATTGAAGTTTTGAACAAACAGAAGTATATTTGCAGAAAGGTGAGATTCTGAGATGGGTAGAAAAAGGAAAAGCAGAGTGAATTTTGGAGGAAAAAGAAAAGCTGTAAATGGCAATTCTTTTTTTTTTTTAGTGCTTGCTTTCTGCCCTTCTTTCATAGAGTGTTAGGACACACAAGGGGTTAAAGGTCCAGGAAGAGAGCTAGGGAAGAAAAATCCCTCTGTTAATTGATCTGCCTGTCTGGTGACGAGGGCCAGCTGAAGCTTGTCAGAAACTGTATGAGCTGAATCAAGCTTGGGGCCCTAAGTAAAATACAGACACCTGGAGCGAGGAGGGGCTGGCTCGTACTGTGCGCAGCTATTTAGTTGTTCTTTTAATGTAGGCAGGGAAGGGAAAGGGTCAAGCAGTGCTGAGCCTGGGCTTGAGAGATGTCAAATAGTTTTTCTACTGAAAAGAAACAAGGCTAAAGCCTGTTAATGGCATCTAATGCTATTATTGTGAAAGTCTGTGTGTACTTGTGGGCTTGCTGGTGTATGTTGGAGGCACGTTTTGGCAATTGAGGAGGCATTGTTGTTTGATAGTCTTACCCATGGGCATGTCACTGGGCAAGCAGCAGTGGAAATTCAGAGTGAAATCTGCACAACTTGATTTCAATTCACGCTGCTCAGGGCAATGTACTCAGAGGGGATCCTTTACCTCCCGCCCTGCTTCCCTTTCCAAAGGATGAAGTGATCCAGAGTACATCCTAAAAAACATTTTTCTTTCTCCTTACTCTTGGTTCTGCCTCCAGACGCCTCCACCGATGCAATCTGGCTAGGATTCTGCATGCCACTTTGTTTGACCCTGATGACATAAGTTGACGCATGTACTTTTGAACCTTCCCAAGAATGAATAATATCCCTGCAATAAAATGAAATCCTAGCATTTTTAACCCACCAAGCCCCCGTGATTGTTGGGGCTGGGCATGTCAAATGGTGCCTCAGCCGATAGATGCCTGAAATGGAAGTGGATAGATTTCAACTCCCAAACAAACAAGCCATTGAGACTGGCACTAGTCCACTTTTTCTCCTGATACCTGTGATGAGCACGTTTGAAACACTGAAAACTTTTTTTCATGGTTAGTGGGAGGAAAGAGAGAGGACTAAAGAAGGTGAAAAAGAGCAGAGAGACTTGTGGCTTCAGATTTTAAAGGTAGCAAGTACCCTAGGAAATCTCAGGGGCTGGGGGAGGCTCGCTGGAACTAAAGCTGCGAACCATCAGGGTTGCTTTGATTCTCCTGTGTTAGGTACAACTTAAAATAGGTCTTTTCCTCCCCTTTGTCCTGAGTTCCCAAAATACTACACTTCAATTAGAGATGGGCCTCAAGGTTACACCAAGTTCAGACTTCCGCCGATTTTAGTGAGGTCAAACCCAGAACTTTATTTGGGGATTTCTATGCTTTTTGAAGACTTCCGTACACCTGGCTGAGCCCAGGCCATATAAAGGAGGACCAAGACACAAAAGAACTGCATCATCATTATTAATGTAAGATCTTAAGCCTTAGTTATGCCACTCCTGCAGCTTTCCCATTTGGTGTCCAGACATGCCAAGAGCAGACCACAAGGAGACGTGAGCAGAGCTGCCAAGCTTCTCCTTAAATTCCTTAAACCCTAACAAGGCACTGTGAAATACTGAAATGATCTTTCCTGGAGGAGGATTGTACTTAAATCAGGATGCAGGAGATTGTATTTGGCTGAACCAGTGTGATAACTCTGTATGGCTGAAATAGAAACTGCCAGTGTTTATTTGTGTGTATTTGTTGGGTGCCATGAATCCTTTTTCCTCTGGACATCTAGTACTATTCACATCTATCAATGGAATAGAAGATTTGCCTAAACATGGCAAATTTGTGTGTTTATATTTAAATACTGCACTGAAAATGACAAGGACAAATAAACACACATGTTAGAAGGAGATTAGGTCTCTCATTGTTTTAATTAAAAAAAAAAAATCGGGTTTCTTTTTTCATTCATTTAAAATGATAAGACTACCTTGAATCTGTCTTTTACACTTCAATTTTGTTTTGTTTCTTGAAGAGCGGCACTGAGGAGAACTGATTGCAGTTACTCTTGACATTTTAAATGGCCATCCTTTTCCTCTTGGATATGGTACCCAGATGTATAGTTAGAAAGTTTAAGTGGCTCAGCTAAAGATAAGGATGCTGTGAACTTCGGTTTTACAACTCCTGCCTTGGCCTCCCAGCCCAGCTGATTTAGTAGGAATGAGCTTGCCCAGCTCACAGAAATTCAGCCCAGGGGGAAAAGGAGGGGGGGGAAATAACAGTACTCCACAGACCTCTGTTCCAAACGCACGTAGAAAACTGCTTGACCGTAATGTCGAGAGCAATCCTGGCTCTGCAGCCTCCCCTAAACCAGGGGCCTGGGGGAGCTGCCCATGGTAGGGAGGCTGAGCCTGAGCAGTGGTATGGGCAGGAGCTGGGGTTGCCTGGCTGGAGAAATACAGGAGATGGAAAGATAATAAAAGGATAGCATGGGGAACAGATTGCTTGAGCAGAATATTTTAGCTTAATAAAAAAAAAAAAAAAAAAATTCACAGACAACCCACTCCTCTAAGATTTCAGTCCTCTGTAAGAGACTGATGAAATTTATACAAGAGAGAGAGACATAACGAAAGAAATTGTTTATTTGTTTGTTTGCCTTTATAAAACCCATTTGGGAGGAACATCAACAAATATACTATACATCAGTTATCTGCCTTATACCAGTTACACTGATGCTGGAGACATCTTTTGTTAGAAATTAATGTATGTAATAAAGTTTTACATTTTTCATATGTTTTGAAGTATGTGGGTCATAATTCTTTTGACTGCATAATTACTTTTTCTACACAAGAAAAATGAGGTGCTTAGTCCTAAGTAAATAACCTCAAAACAAACCAAGAAAAACAGTTGCATCTTTTTTATCTTCTGGGTGTTGCACAATAAATATTTTGTTAGAAACTTAAAAAAAAAAGTTATATATTCTCAATATAATTTCACTTCAAAAAACCCACAAGATGCTCTAGAATCACATTGAAAAACACACTGACATTAGATCGGAAAAGAAATGTATTATTTTGTGACATTTTTAGGTGCAGATGAAAATAATACTTACTGGAAGGGTTCGCCTGGTTAATCATTTTAGGTTTTCATCTCTTCTCTTCTGGGCCATCAAAAAGGTACAGTAAATGAATTTTGCTGGATTCAAGAACATTTAGTGCTCTTGCTTTTCTGCCTCCATTCCCTTTAACTGAGCCTGAAGCCATGACTAAAGAGCCAAGGTGATATGCAGACACAAGAGAAGGACAGTCCAGTTGAACCAGCAGGCAATGGAAAAACTCCCTCTGCAAATCCAACTGCCTTAATTTTGGTTTCTAATGGCAGACATTGAGGAATGGTGTGATAACCTCCAAAAAATAAGAGTCTAGCTTATATATCCTACTAATTTAAAAGAAGGGGTTGTGCTCTGGTTTTTTGCCTAATTCAGGAACCTTTTTGTTTGTCGATGTGGTTTTCTGAGTTTCTGGATGATATTACATTGGGTATGTGAACCTCTCCCTGGTTCTTTTTCTTGAGCACCAGAAACTTTTTAGAAGACTTTCAAACAAAATAGGATTTGCAGAGATGGCAGCAGCATCTTAGGTTCCCCAATCAGTAAACAACTGCATATATGGGGTGCAAGTGGTTGCTCTGGCCATGTACCACTGGCGGCAACTCAGTCCCTGGAGGAAAGGAGCCCTGGAAAAGGTCATAGCCAGTTTTCCATTTCTAATCCTTAAGCACCGAACTAATGTCAACTCAGGGTCACGTAAATACAGATAGGAAAAGGGGAGGAAGGAATGCTTTAGGGAAAAAAATTGAGATATGGGGGTTTTGAAACTCAACTGAAAAAAGCAGCTCTTCATCAGAAATCAGGGAGTCACACTGGGTTTGGCACTGGCTTAAATAAATCAATTAAAGTACTGATTTAAGTTAAACCAATATGCTAGCAAGGCCTTAGGTTTTCATCTTCTGAAGACTTATTTGCATGCTTGACTGAACAGTGGGAGTGATTATCTGTATAATTCATGGTAGGAATACGGCCCTATTATTTAAGGATTCAGCTTTATAATATACTCTGTATTTGCAGATTGTTGCCTCTGTACAGGGCTTCTGTGGATTTGGAGCCACTTTCTCTGGGTAAAACATATTTCCAGCTCCTCCACCCACCCCTTTATTATGCTCTTATGGTTGTGGCTGTTGTCTCTACCTCCTCATCTGCATGGTGGTGCTGGTGAGGGACATACCACTTCTGTGGAGCCAGGACATTTTTTATAAATATGTAAATAAAATTTACCTTCTTTGCTGACCTCTTGAAGGGCCATTTTTGGCCTGCAGCAAATATTTATGTGTGAGCTGTAAACCCCTGAAACTGAGGGGTTATAGTGGAAATGCTGACAGAGTATTAAGAGACCTTTAACCCTTGGTTTAGCTGGCCCTGCTATAATTACAGGTCTGTCTGTTATTTTCAATAGCACTCGTCATGACCTTGCCTCTATTTTTTAATTATAGTAGAAGTTGTGAAGGGAATTATTACTAAGTTGGAGGTTCCCCCTCTCTCTGAATTCAATCTTTATTAAACATGTAAAGCGCTGAAGAGGCAGGATTGGGCTAATAGCCTTTTCGCTCCCTTTTCCCTCCCTCCTTTCTGGACTGTGGTTCAAGTTGTGCATAAGCCCTGAGTAAAAGCCCTGTGATTTGAGCCTCCTAAGTCCCCTGTGAGCACTGAAACTGGCTGTACAATAAGCATCAAAGGTTAATGAACAAGGGAAAAAAAAGTTGACATTTTATTTGGTAATGATTCTGGTGCTTGAAATCCGAATGGAAAAGATGAGATCCAGGAGAAGGTCGCTTTTTCTTTTCTCCTTCCCTCCCTTTTTTTTCCAAAACCTCCATGTCTGGAGGAGGCAGGTCCTATCAAACCCCAGAAATGTCTGTTTAGGAACATTTGTGATCACAAACAACTGGGCCGTAGTTTGCAGCTTAAGGAGACCAGCTGGAATGCATTTTTCAAGCAGAACTGTCAGTCCCTGCTCTGGCTCCCCCCTACCTTGGGGAGGGAGGGAACTCACTGGGGCAATGATAGCCAGCCCCTTTCACTGCTGACCCATAGCAGTTCAGCGAGCTGCTGGCACCCAAGGTGGAAAAATGTCCCATTCTCATCGATTGTGCAATGTCCCACTGGGTTTTCACAGTTGGCCCCTGCAGAAGTTCCCTCAGCCTCGATTGCCCAGACTTAATGAGGCTGAAGTTGCCCACAGTGCACAGTGAATCCCCAAGGAAAAGGGGTGTTTTACAGCTTGGTGTACCATTGCTAACGGGATGACAGAGGGATGTATGTTTCCCTGGCGGGTGAACAATTCCCAGCAGCCCAGCTGTGGCCTGGAAATCTCCACAGGGGTGACAGCAGCCCCCATCCTCAGTATCACCATGGGACTCTCCTGAGGCATGCATGTCAGCTTGGTTAGAGCAGTGGAGGGGCCACATATAGCCTGGAGAAAGGGACATCCTCTGTCCTAAAGTTGTAGTCTTTTGGGATGAGCATTGACTTTTTTTATCATGGCACTGACAAAAACTCTGTGTTTTGCATATGCAAACCCCCTGACACTGAAAGGAGGCAAGCAGAGAGAAAAGTCATGATGTAGGAAGAGAACAACA